>CAUYLG010062864.1:0-41391 GCA_963573385.1 Cacajao melanocephalus | reverse complement strand
TCCATCAATACCTAGTTTATTGAGAGTTTTTTGCATAAAGGGCTGTTGAATTTTGTCGAATGCCTTCCCTACATCTATTGAGATAATCTTGTGTTTTTGTCTTTGGTTCTGTTTATGTGATGAATTACGCTTATAGATTTGTGTATGTTAAACCAGCCTTGCATCCCAGGGATGAAGCCAACTTGATCATGTTGGATAGGCCTTTTGATGTGCTATTGGATTTGGTTTGCCAGTATTTTATTAAGGATTTTCACATCAATGTTCATCATGGATATTGGCCTGAAATTTTCTTTTTAAATTGTGTCTCTGCCAGGTTTTGGTATCAGGTTGATGTTGGTCTCATAAAATGAGCTAGGGAAGATTCCCTCTTTTTGTATTGTTTGAAATAGTTTCAGAAGGAATGGTACCAGCTCCTGTTTGTATGTCTGGTAGAATTTGCTGTGAACCATTCTAATCCTGGAATTTTTTTTGGTTGGTAGGCTATTAATTGCTGCCTCAACTTCAGATTTTGTTATTCGTCTATTCAGGGATTCAACTTCCTCCTAGTTTAGTCTTGGGTGGGTGCAAGTGTCCAGGAACTTATCCATTTATTCTAGATTTATTGATTTATGTACATAGAGGTGTTTGTAGTAATCTCTGATGGTAGTTTTTATTTCTGCATTATCAGTGGTGATATCCTCTTTATGATTTTTTTATTGCATCTATTCAATTCCTGTCTTTTTTCTTGTTTGTTAGTCTGGCTAGTGGTCTATCTATTTTGTTCATCTTTTCAAAAAACCACCTCCTGAATTTATTGGGTTTTTAGAGGGTTTTTCGTGTCTCTATTTCTTCAGCTCTGCTCTGATTTTAGTTACGTCTTGTCTTCTGCTAGCTTTTGAATTTGTTTGATATGGCTCCTCTAGGTCTTTTAATTGTGATGTTAGGATGTTGATTTTAGATCTTTCTTCATTTCTCATGTGGCATTTAGTGCTATAAATTTCCCACTAGACAGTGCTTTAAATGTGTCCCAGAGATTCTGGTAAGTTATGTCTTCATTCTCATTGGTTTTGAAGAACATCTTTATTTCTGCCTTCATTTCATTATTTATCCAGTAGTCATTCAGGACCAGGTTGTTCAGTGTCCATGTAGTTGAATGGTTTTGAGTGAGTTTCTTAATTCTGAGTCCTAATTTGATTTCACTGTGGTCTGAGAGACTGTTTGTTATGATTTCCATTCTTTTACATTTGTTTAGGAGCAGTTTACTTCCAACTATGTTGTCAATTTTAGAGTAAATGTGATGTGATGCTGAGAAGAATGTATGTTATGTGGCTTTTGGGTGAAGAGTTCTGTAGATACCTATTAGGTCCGCTTGGTCCAGATATGAGTTCAAGTCCTGGGTATCCTTGTTAATTTTCTGTCTTGTTGATCTGTCTAATATTGACAGTGGAGTGTTAAAGTCTCCCACTATTATTGTGTGGGAGTCTAAGTCTCTTTGTAGGTCATTAAGAACTTGCTTTATGGATCTGGGTGCTCCTGTATTGGGTGCGTATATATTTAGGATCATTAACTCTTCTTGTTGCATTGATCCTTTTACCATTATGTAATGCCCTTCTTTGCCTCTTTTTATCTTTATTGGTTTAAAGACCATTTTATCAGAGACTAGGATTGCAACTCCTGCTTTTTTTTTTGCTCTCCATTTCCTTGGTAAATCTTCCTCCATCCCTTTATTTTGAGCCTATGTGTGTCCTTGCATGTGAGATGGATTTCCTGAATATAGCACACTGATGGGTCTTGACTTTTTATCCAATTTGCCAGTCTGTGTCTTTTGATTGGGGCATTTAGCCCATTTATATTTAAGGTTAATATTATCATGCGTGAATTTGATGCTGCCATTTTGATGCTGGCTGGTTGTTTTGCCCGTTAGTTGACACAGTTTCCTCATTTTGTCAATGGTCTTTACCATTTGGTATGTTTTTGGCGTGGCTGGTACTGGTTGTTCCTTTCTATGTTTAGTGTTTCTTTCAGGAGCTCTTGCAAGGCAGGCTGGTGGTGACAAAATCTCTCAGCAATTGCTTGTCTGTAAAGGATTTTATTTCTCCTTTGCTTATGAAGCTTAGTTTGGCTAGATATGAAATTCTAGGTTGAAAGTTCTTTTCTTTAAGGATGTTGAATATCGGCCCCCACTCTCTTCTAGCTTGTAGGGTTTCTGCCAAGAAATCCACGATGAGTCTGATGGGCCTCCCTTTGTGGGTAACCCAACCTTTCTCTCTGGCTGCCCTTAGCATTTTTTCCTTCATTTCAACCCTGGTGAATATGACAATTATATGCCTTGGGGTTGCTCTTCTTGAGGAATATCTTTGTGATGTTCTCTGTATTTCCTGGACTTGAATATTGGCCTGCCTTGCTAGGTTGGGGAAGTTCTCCTGGATGATATCTTGAATAGTGTTTTCCAGCTTGGATTCATTCTCTCTGTCACATTCAGGTACACTTATCAAACATAGATTAGGTCTCTTAACATAATCCCATATTTCTTGGAGGCTTTGTTCATTTCTTTTCACTCTTTTTTCTCTAGTCTTGCCTACTTGTTTTATTTCATTGAGTTGATCTTCAATCTCTAATATCTTCTCTTCTGCTTGGTTGATTCGGCTTTTGAAACTTGTGTATGCTTTGCAAAGTTCTCATATTGTGTTTTTTAGCTCCATCAAGTCATTTATATTCTTCTCTAAGCTGTTTATTCTTGTTAGCATTTCATCTAACCTTTTTTCAAGGTTCTTAGTTTCTTTGCATTGGGTTAGAACATGTTCTTTTAGCTCAGAGAAGTTTGTCATTACCCACCTTCTGAAGCCTGTTTCTGTCAATTCATCAGACTCTTTCTCCATCCAGCTTTGTTACTTTGCTGGTGAGGAGTTATGATCCCTTGGAGGAGGAGAAATGTTCTGGGTTTTGGTGTTTTCATCCTTTTTGCACTGGTTTCTTCCCATCTTCGCAGATTTATCTACCTGTGGTCTTTGTAGTTGGTGACTTTCGGATGGGGTCTCTGAGTGGACATCCTTTTTGTTGATGTTAAAGCTATTTCTTTCTGTTTTTTAGTTTTCCTTCTTACATTCAGGCCCCTCTGCTGCAGGACTGCTGGAGGTCAACTCCAGACCCTGCTTGCCTGGGGATCACCTATAGGGGCTGCAGAACAGTAAGGGTTACTGCTCATTTCTTCTTCTGTTATCTTTGTCCCAGAAGGGTACCTGCCAGATGTCAGCCTGAGCTCTCCTTTACGGTGTGTCTCTTTGGATATACGGGGGCTGGGGAGCTGCTTGAGAAGACAGTCTGTCCCTTATAGGAGCTTAAGTGCTAAGCTGGGAGCTACATTGTTCCATTCAGAGCTGCTGGGCAGGTACGTTTAAATCTGCTGCAGCAGAACTCATAACTGCCTCTTTTCCCAGGTCCTCTGTCCTGGGAAGGTGGGGCTTTATTTATAAGTTCCTGACATGCTGCTGCATTTTTTTGGAGATGCCCTGCCCAGCAAGGAGGTAGAGTAATCACAGTGTGCCAGCAGAAGCGTTACTGAGCTGCCATGGGCTCTGCCCAGCTGCTGTTTAAACTTCCTTGTAGTTTTGTTTACAGAGGTACAGTTAGAACTGTCTCAGTAATAGCAGATTGCCTTGGTAATGGTGGACTGCTGCAGTAATGGCGGACTGCCTCAGTAATGGTGGACTGCCTCGGTAACGGCAGATGCCCTTCCCCCCACCAAGCTGGACCATCCCAGGTCCAGCACATTTGCTGCAAAACTCTCAGTCCAGAGTGTTTCAGGTCTTTGTGGGGGTGGGACCCGCTGAGCCAGATCACCTGGCTCCCTGTTTCAGCCTCCTCTTTTTCAGTTGAATGGGTAGCCCTGTCTCCCAGGCATTTCAGGTACCAGTTGAAATGGCTGCCCAGATTTGTGTGAGTTTTTGTGTGAAAACCCATAGCACCGGCTGAAACAGCCATGCAGAGATTCATGGTGCTTTTTGGCTGAGTCTGTGGGCAGTAAGAACTCATTTGGAACTGTGGTGATCACTCACCCTCGGCGTTGCTCTCACTGGGAACTGCACTCCAGAGCTGTTCCTATTCGGCCATCTTGGATCTCAGGGCTCAAATGTCTTTTCTTATACATTATCCAGCCTCAGGTATTTCTTCATAGCAATGCAAGAAGGGCCTAATGCAGGGCTATTTCTCTCTGTTTTTTTGAGTCAGACTTTTAGATCATTTAACCTAGAACTTTTATGCTAATGCAGATGAAGTAAGAATTCAGTAGGTTTTTTATCTGTTTCACTTCTAGGACCACCATGACCAACTAACAAAGGCTGTAGGTTTGTGACTCACAGTTTTGACTGCTGCTTTGCCTCTGCTGCTCATTATGGTAACTATGCCCATCTTGCCTTTGGTGGTCAAGTGCATCCACTTGTCCTTTGTCACCCTGGAATCCAATGACTCCCACTGCAAATAGTTTTCCCAATTCAGTTACCACATCTCTTATATAAGTTCTGGCCTACATAGAAGAGCTATCACAGAGCTCTTCAAGAATGCTGGGGATCTCCTCACGTGTTTTTATTTTATTGCTTTTTAGAGATGGGGTCTTGCTCTGTTGCCCAGGCTGGAGTGCAATAGTGCAATCATAGCTCACTGTAATTTGGAACTCCTGTGCTCAAGCCATCCTCCCATCTCAGCCTCCGAAGTAGCTGGACTAAAGGCACATGCCACCACACCCAGCTACTTTTTTTTTTTTAGAGATGGCTTCTCACTATGCTGCCCAGGCTGGTCTCAAAGTCCTGACCTCAAGCAGTTCTCCCACCTCAGCCTCCCAAAGCACTGGGATTACAGGCATGAGCCTCCACACATGACCACACATTTATTTCTCAGAGTCATGAAAGGTGTCTCTTCTGGACTCTTTCAAGGGTGGGAGAGTAGGTCTTAGCTGACATATCTATTCTAACATTCCAGTCTTCCTAAGCCTTTTTATACATTTTTTAATTTTTAACTTTTGTGGGTACATAGTAGGTGTGTATATTTATGGGGTATATGAGATATTTTGATTCAGGCATGCAATGTATAATAGCCACATCAGGGTAAATAGGGTATCCACCACCTCAAGCATTTATTCTTTGTATTACAAACATTCCAGTTATACTCTTTTAGTTATTTTTTATTTTATTGAGATGGAGCCCTTGTTGCCCAGGCTGGAGTGCAATGGCACAATCTCAGCTCACTGCAACCTCCGCCTCCCAGGTTCAAGTGACTGTCTTGCCTCAGCCTCCCGAGTAGCTGGGACTACGGGCACCTGCCACCATGCCCGGTTAATTGTTTTGTATTTTTAGTAGAGATGAGATGGGTTTTCACCATGTTGGCCAGGCTGGTCTCACACTCCTGACCTCAGGTGATCCGTCTGCCGTGCCCTCCCAAAGTGCTGGGATTACAGGCATAAGCCACCATGCCTGACCTCTTAGTTATTTAAAAATATTCAAGTTATCATTGGCTGTAGTCACCCTGTTGTGTTATCAAATACTAGATTTTATTCATTCTGCCTATCTGTAGTTTTGTACCCATTAATCATCCCTTCTTCCCCTTCCCAACACTACACTCCCAACCTCTGTAATCATCATTCTACTCTATCTCCGTGAGCTCAGTTGTTTTAATTTTTAGCTCTCATAAGTAAGTGAGAACATGGGAAATTTGTTTTCTGTGCCTGGCTTATTTCACTTAACATAATGACCCCCCCAGAGTTCGAGCCATGTTGTTGCAAATGACAGGATCTCATTTTTTTGTGGCTGAATTGTACTCCATTGTGTATATGTACCACATTTTCTTTATCCACTCATCTGTTGATGGACACAGGTTGCTTCCAAATCTTTCCTGTTGTGAACAGTGCTGCAATAAACATGGAGTATGGATATCTCTTTAACATGCTGACTTCCTTTATTTTGGGTATAGCCCTAGCAGCGCAATTGCTGAATCATATGATACCTCTGTTTTTAGTTTTCTGAGGGATCGCCAGTTGTACTAATTTACATGCCCATTAACAGCATACGAACATTCCCTTTTCTCTACATCATCACCAGAATTTGCTGTTGCCTTTTGGATAGGTCATGTTAACTCGGGTGAGATGATATCTCACTGTGGTTTTGATGTGCACTTCTCTGATGATCAGTTATGGTGAGTACCTTTTCACACACCTGACTGCCATTGGTATGTCTTGTTTTAAGAAATGTCTATTCAGATGCATTATTCATTTTTTATTCTGATTATTAGATTTTTTCCTATAGAGTTGCTTGAGCTCCTTATCTATACTGGTGATTAACTTCTTGTCAGATGGGTAGTTCGCAAATACTTTCTCCCATTCTGTGGGTCGTCTCTTCACTTTGTTGATTGTTTCCTTTGCTGTGCAGAAGCTTTCTAACTTGATGTGATCTCATTTGTCCATGTTTGCTTTGGTTGCCTATGCGTGTGGTATCTAAGCCTTTGAATCCCTTCCTCTACATTTGATCAAGGCAGATGTGTCATTTCTAACTCGTTCACTGTTCCCCGCCTTTCAGCCCTTGTCCTTTGGGTTTTCAGATTTTGTTCTTTTATCAGCATTTTAGGGGTTTGGGGAGGAACAGAGATGAACATGTATGCTCCATCCACCATGTTTAAAGTAGACATCTGTCTGTGCCCGTTGTAGTCCCCAAAGGTGAGATATGAAGTCACTTCCAAGAAGGCTGATCCACAGACGTGCACAGAACAGACCTGAGGGATTCTTTTCTTTCCCTCACTCCTCATCTCACGCCCGTCATTACAAATCCCATCAGTTCTGCTTTCAGAACATGACCAGACTCTGGGCACTTTTCCTCGCCATTGCTCCCACCCTGGCCCAGGCCACCTGGATTCGTCTCTCACCAGGATTTCTGTAGTTGCCTCCGACACCACATTCTTGCTTTGCCTTCATTGGTCTATTCTCAGCACATCAGCCATAAAAGTCAGATCAAGTGACTGCTCAACAGAAACCCTCCAATGGCTTCAATTTTTCACTCAAAAAAGCATTTCAGGTCCTTACCATGAGCGATAAGGTCAACACAATCCACACCCGCTACCTGCTAACACTGGCTCCCTGCCTTACTCAGCGTCAGCCTCCCCAGCCTCCTTTCTGCTTCTCACATGCACTAAGCACATGCCAACCCCAGGGTCTTTGCACTTGCTACTCATCCCCAGGCACTCCCATGGCCATTTCATCACTTGCTTCAGTGTTCAGCTAAAATATCATCTTCTCAGAGAGGCCTCTCCTGCTTGTGTATCCACTTGTGACCCTAGCATACTCAGCATGGTTCTTGATCTCTAAGCACCCCCTTTTGACCTCAGTCCTACGACAACAAACAATCTGTGCTAGCTGTTGGTTTTCTCACTTCTACTTTGAACCCAGGAAGACTTCCAGGCCAGCACCTCTCAAACTGAAACGTGTATGCAAACCAGAAAGTCTTACAACAGCACTTCTTACAGTATAATGTGCAAATTGCTTGAGGCTCTCATTAATTTCAGATTCTGATTCCACAGGTTGGGGACATGGCCTGCAATTCTGTCTCTTTGACATGTGCCTAGGAGGTGCAGATGCTGGTGACCCCAGCTGTTATGGGCTGATTTGTGTTCCCCAAAATGTATATGTTGGAGCCCGGCCACCCAGTATCTCAGAATGCGGCTGTATTTGGAGATAGGGACTTTGAAGCAGAAGTAATTAAGTTAAAATGGGGTCATTAGGATAGGCCCTGATGCAATACAACAGGAGTCCCTATACAAACAGGAAATTTAGACACAGAGTCACACAGAGGGAACACCATGTGAAGACACCTCAGAAGAAACCAAGCATTCTAACACCTTGGTTTCAGACTTCCAGCCTCCAGAATTGTGAGAACATTAATTTCTGCCATTTAAGTCACTCAGACTGCGGTACTTTGTCATGTGAAACCTAGCAAACCAATACTAATTTTGGTACTGAGAAGTGTGGTGCTGCTGTAACAAATGCCTTAAAATGTGGAAGCCACTTTTGAATGGGGCAGTGGGCAGAGGAGGGGATAGTTTTGAGGCACTTGATAGAAAAGCCTAGATTGCCTCGATAAGATTATTGGTAGAAATATGGACATCAAGGGGCATTCTGGTGAGAGATCATAAAGAAAAAAGGAGAGTTGGGCCGGGCCTGGTGGCTCACCCCTGTAATCACAGCACTCTGGGAGGCTGAGGCGAGTGGATCACGAGGTCAGGAGTTTGAGACCAGCCTGGCCAATATGGTGAAACCTCATCTCTACTAAAATTACAAAAGTTAGCCAGCCGTAGTGGCATGCACCTGTAGTCCCAGCTACTCGGGAGGCTGAGGCAGAAGAATCACTTGAACCCAAGAGGTGGAGGTTGCAGTGAGCCGAGATTGTGCCACTGCACTCCAGCCTAGGTAACAGAGTAAGACTCCATCTCAAAAAAAAAAAAAAAAAAAAAGAAAAGAAAAGAAAAAATGAAAAAGGAGAGTGTTGAAACAGTTTCTATCACCTTAGAGGGTACATATATTCCCATGAACAGAATATTGCTAGAAATATGAATGTTAATGATGCTTCTTATGAGGTCTTGGATGGAAATGTGGAGCATGTTATTGGAAACTTGAGGAAAGGTGATCCTTATTATAAAGTGGCAGAAAACTTGACTGAATTGTGCTCCCATGTTTTGTAAAAAGTAGAGCATCTAAGTGATGCTCTTGGATATTTCCTAAGGAAATTTCAAAGCATAGTGTCAAAGGTACTGCCTGGTTTCTCCTTGCTACTTAATAGTAAATTGTGAGAGTGTGAAGGTAAATTGAAGAAGGAACATTTAAGCACAAAGGAACCAGAATCTGAAGATTTGGAAAATACTCTATCCATATTGCAAAAACTGAGAAAGTATACTCTGGAGACAACACCAAGAATGCAGCTGAAAAAGATTTGCTACAAGCAGATTACAGTGTGGCTTACAGATCCAATTAACCATCCTAGGAGAAGTGCTGCCAGCCTGTGCTGAAAGGAGCAGACAGCACAAAATGGAGGAATGCTGTCAGACTTCTGGGATTCTACAGGATGAGCCAATAGAGCTATCCAACTGTGAACATCCTTCAAGAAAGATAGGAATGGCTCTGAAGATAATTCAGAAACCAGAAAGGCTGCCACTGCCACAACAGGCCAGAGGGCAAAAGTCTAGGGCCATTTTGTTCCCCAACATTTCAATCTTTCAAACTCTGAATCCTTGATCTCACTACTCAGGACTCGTGCCTCTCCAATCTTTTTAGTCTTAAAAGATACTGCAGGCTTCAGTGCATTGCTCATTCCTTCTTTTCCCAGTCCACTCAATGTCTTTCTTTGAGGTTTCTCTGGACTGAATGTTTTTTCACGGGTGTTGAGTGTTAAGCAAGTAACAGGTAAATGATTGTGTTGCCCACTTCTAAGCTTTAAAATATACCTATCTGGCCAGGCACGGGGAGGCCAAGGCAGGTGGAACACCTGAGGTCAGGAGTTCGAGACCACTCCTGGCCAACATGGTAAAACCCCATCTCTGCTAAAAATACAAAAATTAGCTGGGCTTGGTGGTGGGCACCTGTAATCCCAGCTACTCAGGAGGCTCAGGCAGGAGAATCGCTTGAAGTCAGGAAGTGGAGGGTGCGGTGAGCCAAGACTGAATCACTGCACCCCAGCCTAGGGTAAAATATATTTCACTGTCATTGAGTAGCTCACATCGGACAGCAATAAAGCTGGATGAAATACACACACACACACACACACACACCCCTGAAGGACCAGAGATCTCAATCTCATGCAGACAGAGCTTGAGGGGCTACAATCCCTGAGAAAAGGGAAGGAAGCACAAGCATGTAAGCAACAGGTTCACCTGGGCTTTTCCCCTAAGGCGTTTACATTTGCACAGCGAGAGAAGAGAATCCAAGCAGAAAGAGGTAGGTTCTCTGAGTAAGGGAAAAATATACAAAAACTCAGTTTAAACAAATGACTGTAACTTCTAATCAGATGTAGTAAATGCATAACAACAATGAAAAATCAATTTAGGCTGGGCACAGTGGCTCACGCCTGTAATCCCAGTACCTTGGGAGGCCAAGGTGGGCGGATCACAAGGTCAAGAGATCAAGATCATCCTGGCCAACATGGTGAAACCCCATCTCTACTGAAAATACAAAAAGAAGCTGGGTGTGGTGGTGTGTGCCTGTAGTCCCAGCTACTTGGGAGGCTGAGGCAGGAGAATCGCTTGAACTCTGGAGGCAGAAGTTGCAGTGAGCTGAGATTGCGCCACTGCACTCCAGCCTGGAGACAAAGAAAAAAAAAAAAAAAAAAGAAAAGGAAAGGAAAGAAAGCACCAAAGGAATGTGGAAGCAAAAAGGACTAGATCACAGATGTGAGTGAGATAAAGAGAGAGACAGAGAGAGACTCTGTGTGTGTGTGTGTGTGTGTGTGTGCGCGCGTGTGTGCATGTGTCCATGTGTCGCTGGCCCAAATATGGAGGTTAGCAATTCCCAAATCTACAAGGAAGTCTGGAAGGCTGGAGACCTAGAGAAGAGTTGCCGTTCAAGTCTGAATGGAGTTTTCTAGCAGAATTGCCTCTTCTTCATTGGCGGTCAGTATTTTTCTTAAGGAATTCCAGTGATTGGATGAGACTCACTGACATTGTGAAGGGCAATCTCCTTTACTCAAAGTCTACTGACGTAAATGTTAATCCTATCCAAAATACACCTTCACAGAAATATCTAGAATAGTATTTGACCAAATATCTGAGTACCATGACTACTTAACACATAAAATTATAGTGTTGTTCAAGTCTTCTATTTTCTTATTTATCTTGTATTGGGTTGTTCTATTCATTATTGAAAGTGGGGTATATTGAAGTCTCTTAATATTAATGTGAAACGTCTATTTCTCCCTCTATTCTGTCAATGTTTGCTTCATAGATTTAGGAATTCTGGTGTTTGGCGCACATATGTTTATAATTGTTATAACTTGGTAAACTGACACTTTAATCAATAATGTGATTTTTGTGCCTTGTAACCATTTTTTATTTAAACCCTATTTTGTCAGATATTAATATAGCCATCTCTGCTCTTTTTTTTTTTTTTTTTGGTTACTATTTGCACCAGATACCTTTTTCATCCTTTCACTTTCAATGTAGGTGTGTCTTTAGATCTGAAGTGCTTCTCTTATAGACTGAATCTATTTGGATTACCTATTTTTATCCATTCTTCCAATCCGTAACTTTTGATTGGGGAGTTTAGTTCGTTTACATTTATTTTTATTATGTATTTATTTATTTTGATGTGGAGTCTCACCCAGGCTAGAGTGCAGTGGCATGATCTCTTAGTTATGTACATGTCATCTCCAGACGTTTTTTGTTGATTTTTACAATTTTTCACTTTATTGATATTCTTATTTTTCATAGATTATTTTTCTGATTTTTTTTAGTTCTATTCCCATGTTGTCATTTAGCTCTTTCAGCAGATTTAAGACAAATTTTTAAAAGTATTTGTTTAATAAGCCTGGTAATTGTGTTTTCTCATGTATGAAGATCCACAGAAGCAACTTTCAATACTTTCATTTGTTGCTTCTAGTATTTACCTATATGTTTACAAATAATTTGTTACCTTGCTAGATTGACTTATTTATTGTATACATTATCTATTGACACCTGTTGAGTATTTGAGGTTTAATTTCTCTTTCTGCATGCTCATGTTTACTTCCTCCTCCCCTCCTCATGTTTTCAGTGTAATTCTATTATAACTGGAGTTTTAAATGGTAGTCCATGTTTACCTTATCATGTTTATTTAAATACCATTTGTTGCTGAACATAGAATTCTGTTGGAGGAGGTTCAGTCAATGTCCCTCTTCCCCATGGAAGAAAAGTTTGTGTTTCTGTTACTTACACCTTGAAGTGCATCATTTGTTTATCCTTTGAAGTGAAGCTGTAATGCCTTACCAGTTTCCTCATAACGATGAAATAAATAAAATATGTAGCATATGTTCATTTTATACCTGTATGAGAGTCATGATTTTATACTGCTTAAAAATAGTTTTCACAGGTGCCCCTGGCTGATTAGAACATCACATCCAAAGAAATGTGGAACAGAAAAAAACAAAAATACATTTTTAAAAAATTTTGTGTCACAGACATTAAAATTGTGATAAAATATATATAATATACAGTTTAACCATTTAGGGTGGCATTAAGTGCATTTGTATTGTGCAGCCATCACTACTGTCCATCTCCAAAACTTTTTCATTATCTCAAACTGAAATTCTCTACTTGTGCCCATTTTGGCAGTACATACACTAAAATTGACATGATACAGAGAAGATCAGCATGGCCCCTGTGCAAGGATGAAATTCTCTACCCATTAAACAGTAACTCCCCTTTATTTCCTCCCTAAGCCTCAAGGAACCACTGTCCTACTTTATGTCTCTACAAATAACTATAATTTTACCTGTGGGTTTTTCATATATAATCTTTATAACATTGAGGTACCTTGCTGAATTTTTTTAAATCATTAAACAATATTGAATTTTGTCAAATGCTTTTCCTGCATCATTGGAGATAATTAAGGCTGCTTCCCCCTTCATTCTATTAATGTGGTGTCCTGATCAATTATTGTATGTTAAACTACCCTTGCATTACAAGAATAAACCTCACTTGGTCACAGAGTATAATATGCTAGTTTTAATGTTACTACATTGAATTTGCTGGTATTTTTGAGAATTTTTGTATTAATATTCTTAAGGCATATTTTTCTGTAGTTTTCTTTTCTTGTAGTGTCTTTGCCTAGTTTTGGTGTCAGGATAATGCTGACCTCACAGAATAATTTTTGAACAATTGATTCAACTTTTTGGAAGTGTTTGAGAAGGATTTTTTAAAAATATGCTTTAAGTTCTGGGGTACATGTGCAGATCATGCAGGATTGTTACATAGGTATACACATGCCATGGTGGTGGTTTGTTGCATCCATTGTCCCGCCATTTACATTAGGTATTCCTCCTAATGCTATCCCTCCCCAATACTGCCACCCTCTGCTATTCCTCCCCTAGCCTCCCACCCGCCAGGCCCCAGTGTATGATGTTCCCCTCCCTGTGTCCGTGTGTGCTCATTGTTCAACACCCACCTATGAGTGAGAACATGTGGTGTTTGATTTTCTGTTCTTGTGTCAATTTGCTGAGAATGATGGTTTCCAGCTTCATCCATGTGCCTGCAAAGGACACGAACTCATTTTTTATGACTGCATAGTATTCCATGGTGTATATGTGCCACATTGTCTTTATCCAGTCTATCATTGATGGGCATTTGGGTTGGTTCCAAGTCTTTGCTATTGTGAACAGTGCTGCAATAAATATACATGTGCATGTGACTTTATAATGGAATGATTTATAATCCTTTGGGTATATACCCAGTAATGGGATTTCTGGGTCAAATGACATTTCTATTTCTAGATCCTTGAGGAATTGCCACACTGTCTTCCACAATGGTTGCACTAATTTACACTCCCACCAACAGTGTAAAAGCATTCCTTTTTCTCCACATCCTCTTCAGCGTCTGCTGTCTCCTGATTTTTTAATGATCACCATTCTAACTGGCATGAGGTGGTATCTCATTGTGGTTTTGATCTGCGTATCTCTAATGACCAGTGATGATGAGCCTTTTTTCATATGTTTGTTGGCTGCATGAATGTCTTCTTTTGAGAAATGCCTGGACAACTTTTAAAGCACTCTATGATAGAGACTGTTTGCATGTCTACACAGGTGGACTACAAAGTACGCAACAAAACAGGGCATGAATCTTCCAGCATAGGTATTGCTAAAAGGAAAAATAAGCCTTTGCAAAGGAAACTGTTATCTCTTCGCCCATGTTGTAATTAACAGAGTTAGGAAGATAGTGTTCGCTATTAGTTTGGTAATCCATTTCTGAGCATCTCTTAGAGGCAAGCATTATGGGGCATAGGAACATGAAATGACCCATCCTGTGACTGTGAGAAATTTGCAGCCTAGTGACAGTTTGGATGTGCAAAGAAGTGATTGGAAAACGGGCCGTGTGTATTGCCGACACACAGGAGGTACTCTGATGATATCCATACCTTTTTTGCACTGCGAAGACTCCTAGAGGCTTCTCTTTCTCCTCTCCACTCTCTTCTAACAAAAGACAGGTTTCATTGTGGGTGGGCAATTGGATCCTTAATACTAGAAAACCTATCCTGTTGTGGATACACTATTCTCCCAAGCCAAGGATAAGACTAATCCCACCACCACCACTGGGAAACAAGGAGAAAACAGGGAAGGAGGTCAGAGATGAGGAGGGCAAGGTGCACAAAACCTGCGGCTTTGTTTTTACCAAAAACGTTAAGGAAGTTTTTGGGTAGCACCAGAGTGCACATGAGCCTAGGATGGTCTGGCTGGGTCTAAACAATGTTTTTTAAAATATGATATGGGAAAACGGCCAAGTTAGATGTGGTTTTCCTGTTTCTTCATCATTGAAGACTAAAATCCACCTTTGGAAACCAATCTCTCCTGTATGGTGGGAAAACACTTTATGTCCTAGTAATTATGCAAAGGTTAAGTGACTGCTGGATTCTGGAATAGCAGGTTGATGACTAGGAGGAGGGAGCTGCCCGCATAATAATTAAAGTGTGTTTCAGAGGAGGTGTGGCTGATGCTGCAAACTATATGCTTTGAGGAAAAATCCCTCTGTAGCTGAAGAGGAGGCACTGAGGGCTGGAGCCTGAGCCCAGAAAGGGATGAGAAGGGCACTCCCATTGTGAGCAGGTGAGCTGCCTGCTGACAGTGCCAGAGAGGAAGCTGGCTTCTGTACTTCAGGAGCAGCCCCATGTAGGGTCCAGTCTTAAGGCTGTTCCCTTACCCTTCTTTTATGTAAAAGCTTTCTGGAAAGCTTAGTTAAATGTCATGATGTGGCCTCAGCTATGCTGTGGGGAATGAAAGGACAGGCTCTTTTCTGTATTGAAAAAGAAGTGGCATAGGGTAGAGAACTACTACGTCCTGGGAAAGCAGGTTGTAAGATGGCAAGTGTGCCCTGCAGCCCAGCCAGCAGCGTCGTGCCCCAGAAGCGGGTCTGTGGGACATGCAGGGGTTCCCGATGTACCTTGAGATTCCAGGGAGGGTGGAACGTTATCATTAGTGCTAGAAAAAGATCTATCTCTCTTGACAAACCAAAATACTTTATTCTACTGCAAATAGTCCCCATGACAACCACATTTCCATTTATGTCTTAGCTCATAATAACTCAAGAACACTCACTATTCTTAGCCTACCTTTCTAGTGCAACCATTTCTTCAGACATTATACTCCATCCCATCTCCAATCTCTGTTTCAATGATCTGGATTACAAACTTTTCTGAATACTTTTTTAAAAAAGAGATGAAATACCAATAACCAATAAAAGAAACAAAGTTTTATTCTATCTTGTTAAAAAAACCTCTCTCAATCTACTTATTATCATTGGTGCAATTTCTACATGCAAGTTGGAGGTGAAAAGTCTGAAATTAGTTCAAAATGGCTCTTGCCAGACTCATTAATATGCTTCAGAAGCTGTTTTAATTTTTTTTCTGATATCTTCAATGGGCCTGATTTCTGCCCCACTTCAAATCACTCTTCCTCTGTACAATCTCATATCTCTGCGAATAAATGTGTAAGCTCTCCTCTAGTTGATGAGAAAACCTCACATTATAAACAGTGGGGCAACCCAGGAGAAACAGGCCAGATGGCCTAGAGACCTACCGGCCTGCTGGGCCTGAACAGAAGCACAGGCTTTCCTCGATCTATGTGCTTTGTCCAGTTAATATAACTCTAGTTTTGGAAACAGAATCTTGGTTCCAAGTTCAGCTCATGTCTGTTTCCTGTGCAACACTCAATATTCCACTCTCCCATGACACTTCTCTGTAGGACCATCCTCCAATAGGAACTCCAGGGTTGTCCAGTACAAAGTGTTCCCATTTACTTAAAGTTTCTCCCATCACTCTCTTTCCACCTCCAATCTCTGGCAAAAGCATCTGCTTTTCTCTTTGCATCAAGAAATACACAACAGGCAGTTCTGGTCACTTAATTTCTCTAACTTCCTTTGATGTTTCTGACTCTTGTCTCACACCAATAACATCTAGCCTAATTTGATTTTTTTCCTCCAATATTTCAAATACAAAACAAGACAAAATCTTGTTTCCTTTGGTACAAGAGTGACTCCAACAATAGCTAGTGGGAAGGGTTGATGGCACTTTGATCTCCATCTGGCAGCACAAGGGAACCAAAGCTTTTTACTCTCCTGGTGACTAATCATTATTTCAGATCAACTGGAAAGGATTAACAAATTTTAGTAATCCAGATGTGCGTTTTCCATTCCTGTGGTCCCCAAGTGTGCCACATGCATTGTGGGAATAAGCATTAGGTTAATAACCTAGCACTATTTTTAAAAATTTAATGCACTTTGCCCTCATAAATCATGACATACCCTCCAAAACATTATAAACCAAGCCTTGCTTAAGAGTGGGGTGATACAACAGTTGTAGGCTTATTGATGTGGTAAGGAAAGTTATTTGATATTTATTGTTCTGGCAAAGTATAAAGACAAAAAGAAAAATAGCTCTCTTTGGGTCTGGACATTCAGGACTTTCTGGATGAAAATTCTCAGAGCAGGAAATGTGGGGCCTATAGTCCAATAAGGATGCACATCCTCTATTCACAAGCACGTTTTCTAGATGCTCCAGAGGAGCCCTTCTCAGAGGAGTCACTGAAAAAGACCAGCTGGAGGGCATCCAAGCAGAGAGAATGGGATGGCACAGACACTTGGTATTAGAAACAACGAGTTGTTTGGAGAACTGGGATTTAGGGTGTACAGGAGAAAATGGCAAGAAATGAGTCTAGAAAGGGAGAAGAGGCCAGCATCTCCAAGGATGCTACACGCCACACTGGGACAAAACCTTTGTTCTTAGAAAGAGCCCTCTGGAGGCAGCACAGACTATAGGTAGGAGAGGAAAGAGACAGGAAGCAAAGAGATCAGCTAGGGAACTTAGGCAAGGGTCCACCATGAGAGCCTGAGCACATGCCTGGAGAAGAGTAATTGGATTCCCAAAACACTCCTGGCCAGACCGGAGGAGTCACTGAATGACTTACCGGAAACAGGGGTGAATGCTCTCGTGAGGTCAGTGAAAGCTCAGAGAAATAGCAGCAGAGCGCAATGCAGATCTCATGGTCATGAGCTTGATCTTGTGTCCCAGCCCTCACCCCACTCCACTCCACGTGACAGCCAGTCCCTCTCCTGCACTGTTGTCACATGGCTCAGTACAATCCCCTTAGGCACATAGCCCATTGCATTATAAACTACTGTTTAAAATGCTGGCCACATAAATGTCTTCTTTCAAAAAGTGTCTGTTCATATCCTTCACCCAGTTTTGATTGGGTTTTTTGTTACTTTTCTTGTAAATTTGTTTTAAGTTCCTTGTAGATTCTGGAAATTAGACCTTTGTCAGATGGATAGACTCTAAAATTTTTCTCCCACCCTGCAGGTTGTCTGTTCAATCTGATGCTAGTTTGTTTTGCTATGCAGAAGCTCTTTAGTTTAATTAGATTCCATTTGTCAATTTTGGCTTTTGTTTCCATTGCTTTTGGTGTTTTAGTCGTCCTGGGCTTAAAATCTAGATGACAGACTGATAGGTGCAGCAAACCATGATGGAACATGTATACCTATGCAACAAACCTGCATGTTCTGCACATGTATCCCAGAACTTACTTAAAGTAAAATTTTTAAAAAGTTTAATAAATTTTTTTTAAATGCTGGCCTCCTAGGCTGTACTCTGAGTGTCTCGGGCCAAAGACCATAACTTACCCATCTGCATATCCTCAATACTTGGCAATAAGGGCTTGTTATGTGCCAAATGGCTGACTTTCAACTTTTAATCCATATTTGGCCATCAAAATGGAAAATAACCCAAACTTTAAAGAAGTTGCTTCTTCCTTCTGTTTGCATCTCTATGCATTTATAAAGTTAGTCCAGAAAATTTATTTCAGTCATGACACCCCAGAGGTATAAATATATGTGATATATGAGTCAAGGTAGATAAAGAAAATAGCCACCACTCCCAGCGTGATATGTGTCATATGAGAAAGCACTGGAAGTTGACAGTAAGAAGGCTGCTGTGTGTCTTGCTCATCTGGGTCCTGCCTCCCACTTCTGTCAATCGCTATCCATTTCCCCCACCACTGGCATCATTTTCTACCTACTTTTTCATATTTATCTGTGTTCCTTGTTCCTATGCCCTCAGCACCACCCCTCCTGAAATCCAATACAGCTATTATCATTCTGGACAAATTGTCTTCCTTTCCTAGACCAGGGCAATGTCCCACGTTGTTTCTTTTGCCTAGAATGTCCTCTCATCATCTTTCCTACTTGCCAATACTTTACGGTATTGTATTTAACAAATTATTTTATTTAATTACTTAGCAGCACGTGACACTGTTGACGTACACAACTCCAAATCTGCTTTATTTTTCCCACTGGAAGGCAATTAGTATCGATGAGTTCTGGCTCTTGAGTTGTTTTTAATAGCTGTGTGATATCACACATATTACATAACCCCTCTAAATCTCAGTTTCCTCATCTGTAAAAGAGAAAAAAAATAGTACTTACCTCCTAGAGTTGCTGTGAGGATTTAAAAATTTTAAATTTTATAATGTATATGAAGTGTTTACCACAGTTCCTGGCACTATGGCAAATAGCTGAATAGCTGTTAGTAGTTTTTATGCACATTATGTTATTTAACTTTTAATATCACTACTCTCTCTCTACCTTGCTGCCCAAGGCATATCCCTTATCCATCTGAGAGGCATTCTCTTTCCTTTTCTTTACTTCTTCCTGTTCTTTCCCATATTCAATAAGTTACTAAATTCTATAAATTCTACCATCGAAATATCCTTCTCATATTGGGCAAAAGCCCAGGCCGCACAAAATAGGTATAAATTGAATTTAAAAGGCTTGAAAATAAGATAAGTAAAAAAAAAAAAGTGGCTTTGAAGAGGAAAGTATTGTTAACTTCATTGATAATTAGGCCTTCCCGAATAAGAGACAAAAACAATAACAATGCTTCAAAACTGTTAACGGACTGCAGCTTGAAATCCTTAGGTCTATGCCAAGCATCAGACCGTTCTTGAAATCCTTACTTCTACATCAAACCTTCATTTTGTAATTGGTCCTGTACTTGGAGGAAGGACTGCTCACATAGCTAACTTTGAAAACTGGCAGTGTATCATATTTACAACACATTAGTAAATTATTTAAGAAGTCAGTAGGGATAAAAAAAAGTGGGTATATTTTTCATTTTGATTGACAGAAGTCATCATGGGGGTAAAACCATCACTTCATTCATAACTACTAGGTCATGGATCTGTGAAAGGATATTTGCTATAATGAATCTCCCAGCCAAGGGTGGCTACAAATCACCTACCTAAGTTTCCATATAGTAGACTATGACTTCTATATTTTTAAATGAAAACAGTACCCTGTGATTAAAGAACCATATATTATATACATAAATTCCTTTAATGAACAAACACTTACCAAGCATCTGATTCAAGCAAAGTACCATTCTAGAGACCCCTGAGGACCTCGATATTCCCAAAGTCATTGCCAGCACATGGTCATTCAATCACCTGACTACAATCCAGGTCCTTATGTTTCCAGTCCTTTTTTTTTTCCCAAGAATTCCTTCATAGAACTATTTAGCCTCTCAAATACGCTAAGGAATTTTAGAATAATTCTGATATTTTTAAATCATAGTCATTTTAAATAAAACATTTTAAATTAGAAATACATTAATAGAGTTTAGAAAATATTATGGAATATGAAGACAAAGTTTGTTCTTCCCAATCAAACTGTGTTACATATTTCAAAGTAATTTTAATTTATATGGCAAATATATGTTGAGCACAAAAAATATCGTTAGTTTGAGATGGGGGTCTCACTATATTATACAGTTTGGTATCAAACTCCTGGGCTACAGTGGTCCTCCTGGCTCATCCTCCTTAGTAGCTGGCACTATAGGCACCCAGCCAAAAATTTTTTTTAATGACTAGTCCTTATTTGGCTTTAGCGTCAAATCTATATTAAAATGTAGACAAATTAAAATATATATTATTTTTTAAAATCTGCCTTTTTGACCCGATATAAATTTTGCACCCCTCCACAAATCATCTTAGTCATAGAGTAGAAAGTATTAATCTCAGTAAATAAAAACTACATTGGATTGAATTATCATTATATTTTCTTTTTAATATTAGTTTCTTAAGTACAAGAAACATCTTAATGTGCTTTATAAAAACTGGCTTTATCATCGTTTATATTCTGCTCCTTGTTCACTTCCTGTATTTAACCAATGGTTATGAATACAAAGTTAACAACAGATAGATTAGAATGAAACCAATTTAAAGCAATTTAATGGTCAAACCCAGGAGCTATCAGCTGTTGGTGTTCTGTTGCGTGATTAAACCAACTCAGAAATGTGGACTCTTACTTGATCCCCACTAACTGCCAGTCATGAGTAGTTGGTATACACCCTGTGGCTCTAAAATCAATTCCTTTTGAAGGAAAAATTTTCTAAGCAATAATTATACTTTACTTATAGTTTTTAAAGGGTATTAAGACAAATGTCATTACTGCACCACATTCCTAAACCCCCTAGTGGCTCCGGAACTATCAGCTGGGAAGCACTTTACATTTTGAAACTGTATGGCCCAGGACAAAATGATGAAGAGCCCTGGAGAGCATCTGCTGTGAAAGAAAAAACGCTTTAGAGCCAGGAACATAATTTCCTATAAGTGAAATAATCGCATGAGAAGAAAAGTGAAATTATCTCACACTTACTAAAGGCTCAAATGATGGAAAAAAATTAAGATGGAAAGGAAAAATGAGGAGCAAAAAGGAAGCAGGAGTGTTCTGAAGAAGGACCATATGTCTGTGTCTTCTCTTGTGCAGAAGCACTAGACTTTTTGTTCCAGTAAGGAAGTTCCAGCAAGTGACAGAAAGCAAACCTGTGCCCAATTGAACTGAACAATTTCTCTATGAACAGGAAATGTATTGTCAAGAACCAGAAATTTCTTTTGATAATCAGTCCTGAGTGAACACAGGTGGCAGAATGTATCCTCTGATATCTCTCTCTCTCTCTTTTTTTTCTTTTTTTTCTGAGATAGAGTCTTGCTCTGTTGCCCAGGCTGGAGTGCAGTGATGTGATCTCGGCTCACTGTAACCTCCACCTCCCAGGTTCAAGTGATTCTCATGTCTCAGCCTCCTGAGTAGCTGGCACTATAGGTTCACGTCACCACACCCAGCTAACTTTTTGCATTTTTAGTAGAGATGGGTTTCACCGTAGTGGTCAGGCTGGTCTTGAACTCTTGAGCTCAGACAATTTGCCCACCTTGACCTCCCAAAGTGCTGGGAGTACAGGTGTGAGCCACTGCGCCTCGCCCTCTGATATCTTTCTTGGCTCAAACTCCCAAATGTTTCCAAAAAAGCACTACTTAATGCAAGAAAATTAAAGATGATCTAAAGCAAGATTTTATTTATGTCATCAGATGAGTAAACATTTAAATATAAATTCCACTACCTTCTCCCCCAAAATATGAAAGTCAAAGACTGAACACTGCTAGGAACATAATAGAAAAGTTAAATGCTACCTCATCTGAGAAGCATAACTTTCTTGAGAGTATGGCCACAGCG
The DNA here is from genome assembly GCA_963573385.1 of Cacajao melanocephalus. Lineage (NCBI taxonomy): Eukaryota > Metazoa > Chordata > Mammalia > Primates > Pitheciidae > Cacajao > Cacajao melanocephalus. The sequence goes on along the minus strand of CAUYLG010062864.1, from coordinate 19,650 downwards.
GTCATAAGATTCTCAAAGGCAAATGCAATCCCCAAAATTTAAGAGCTATTGTAGACAAAATAAGAAAAACAAAGTTAAAGATAGAGGGTTTGTCTTAAATTACTGGAATTAATAGCATTTTTCCATTTCATCAATATTATTTTCTGTTGTCGGCTTTAGCTAAAGGGAATTACAATTAGCCATATAATAAACAAAGTAGATCACTATTTTATTTCAATTTAATAATATGACCTATATAATAAAGCCCCCAAAAAAGATGGTTAAAAACTGGTAAACCAGCTCCATTGGTTTTGAAAGGGTTTTCAGGTATGTAATTTTCTTCAACATAGTTACCCACCACCAAAACTCCTTTAGTTCTTTGGAGAGACAGATTACCAGGAAGGAGGTTAGAAAGGGAGAAAAGTCTGGGAAGCAATCTCAGTTCCTCACCAACCTCTGAATTGTGCCTAGACATAAGCCCAAGGCCTTTGAATCTCAGCTAGAGACCAGCTTTTCTTCCCTGTCTTGTAAGAGGCTTCAGAGGGGAAACTAGTCCTTGGTTTTGGTTTAGAACTGCCTTGAACAAGATAAAGAAGATAAGTATACAATGAATATTACAACCTTTTCTGGAATCCAAAAGCCAGCAGCATCTTAGCACTGCAGTACAAAGGCATTCAATGATGGTTCAGTGAACATAATCCCCCAGGTGCAGCCTTTCTGTATGGCAGGATATTAAAATGCACAATTAAGTCTCTTTCCTTGAGAAGAGAGAAATAGGTAATTTTTTTAAAAGTCCTCAAAGATTGTGAATAGCAAAGTAATGAAAGGACAAGTGGGAAACCCACTATGAAGAGGGAAAGAGAGAGATTATGAAATAATTGGATCTCATCCAACGAACAGACAAAGCTCATGGAAGCCATATTTTAACTATGAAGTGCAAAAAGATATACACAGCTTGAAATATGTTAATATCATGTGAAACCTAATCAGCTTATAATTGGTATTTTGGACTGCAACAAAGCAAGTGTGACCAAATGGGGCCCCAAGAAGGTAGGAGTGAAAAATATGTCCCCAGGAAGCAACCCTAGGGCTTAGAAGACAATTATTCCATCCTACCATGAACATGAAAGGTTTCTTCTCTTGGATACCTAAGTCTGGAGCAAGCTCAGAAATACCGTATGTGCAAAGAATGCAAAGATAATAAGTGGTTCACAGCGCTGAAACTGGCTGTATAACCTCTGTAATAAGTTACTTACAAAACCTCAATAAAACCCAGAGCTAGTCAAACCCAGCTGAAGAGGATAGTGGCTAGAGTTACAGGTTAAAGGCAACGAACTTCATGAATCCGTAATTACACAAATGACTTAGAAGGTAGAAAAGAGACTTTTCTATAAATGCAGATAGAAAAATGAGGTCAACATTTAAGAGTTGATGTGATTAATAAGCAGATCAGTGGCTGCTGGGCTAGAAGTGGGTGGTCAGATTGACTCCAAGAGTGGATGAGGGAACTTTCTTGATGAAAATGTGTAACACTGGAATGTAGTGATGGCTGCATGATTCTATGGATTTATTAAAATCATTAAATAATATACTTACAATGGGTACTTTTTGTGGTATGAAAATTATAGCTTAATAAAGCTGTAATCATTTGTTATTTTATAGTTGACATGTTTTTAAATTCCGCATTTTTCTCTCTATATAAAATAGTTGTACTGTATATCTCTGTGATGTGTTACATTAAAAATGTTTTTTTTCCACTATTGGGAATATAAACTTTTATAACAATCTAAAGTAAGATTCTCAAGTTTTTTAAATTACGCTAAATGGATTATTTTCATAATCATTAACAATCCAAATAGGAACCAAAATAGCAAGAAACACTTAGAAGAAATTGAAAGAAGACATTTCAGTAGCTTTCTCAACATTTACTCTCTTTTGACAAACTAGTGTAGCCTTTTTAACAGTGTAGTACATTACTGTTAATATGTGTAAAGACTGACATGACAGGAATTTGATAATTTCAGAAGAAAAGTATTTTAAAATTCCAGTGGGCACACTGATAAAGCTTAGGAATAAATTGGGAGCATTCTTACAAAAAAAAAAAAAAGATGCACTGAATTTTTTTTTTGAGACAGAGTCTCGCTCTGTCTCCAGGCTGGAGTGCAGTGTGTGATCTCAGCTCACTGCAACCTCCACCTCCCGGGTTCAAGAGATTCTCCTGCCTCAGCCTCCTGAGTAGCTGGGACAACAGGCACGCAATACCACGCTCAGCTAATTTTTGTATTTTTAATAGAGACGGGGTTTACCACGTTGGTCAAGACGGTCTTAATATCTTGACTTCATCGTCTGTCTGCTTTGGCCTCCCAAAGTGCTGGGATTACAGGCCTGAGCCACCATGCCTGGCTGCCTGAATTTTATATACTTAAAGTATTTGGAAAACACTATATAATGTCACATATGACACTGTGGTTAAGAATGTCAGTCTGCCTTGACCAGATACTAATCACTTGGGCCAGTTACTTTTCCCCTGATTCTGCATCTGTAAAACAGAGATAACAATGGTATCTACCCCCATAATACTGTTAATGGGGTAAAAGAGAGAAATTTTAGTTAGTGCCTGGCATATGGTAAATACGCAAGAAACACTAGCTGCTATTCTACATTTATTGATGTTATTATGCCTGGGCTGGGGTCAACATACAAGATGACTTTATTCTCTTTTCTACAAAGCCTCACCCCCCTTAGGGACAGCTCCAGTTCTTTACCTTCCTGGAATGCCAAATACTCAGCAATGTTCATGCAAACTGGAGAAAATGTTTCCAGCTGTTGTAACAGAAAATGTCTTCCAACTTTTGATTCATTACACAAGGTGTTACCACTCATTTTCTGGCACAGTGCTGGTGAGGTATGCCAGAAATGATCTGACACACTTTCTTCAGCTGATGTCAAACCAAATTATAAGGCAAATAGGACAAAGGAAAAGTCACAGGAACAGAATCCATTTACAGTGGGGTCATTCTGGTCCTTCCAGGTGAAAGAAGCACTGAGAGAGAAAGAGATGCAATGACTTAAATACATAGGGTAAGGCTTCATTTTTCTCTTAAAAAATAATTTTAAGACCTAGAAAAGATAGCTTCATTAATGTTGCCAACCCTCAAAATAGATTCACATTTCCTCTTGTTCTTCCTCTATTTCTCTTGTGCCCCAAAATGTATGTATGTGGGTGTAAACATCTCCAAAGTCAAATTCTCATGCATTTTCATAATCTTGTAAAGTTTTGGAAATAACTTCCCTCTATCTTTAACTGATGGTAGAAAATGAATGGGAACTTTACACACCTGATTGCCAACACACCTCAATGGGAAAGGTCAGGCTCATACAACCGAGTGCTAGGATATTTAGTATTTATTTTCAGGGCTTCTAAACTATGCCATAAGCTTAGAGTACAGGGACTAACTTTAATGGAAATCTGTTTACTAGCATGCTGGTACACAAAAGTAGGCTTTTAATATTATTTGTATTCTTTTTTTTGTTTGTTTTTGAGATGGAGTTTTGCTCTTGTTACCCAGGCTGGAGTGCAATTGCACAATCTCGGCTCACTGCAGCCTCCGCCTTGCAGGTTCAAGCGATTCTAGTGCCTCAGCCTCCCGAGTAGCTGGGATTACAGGTGTGTGCCACCACACCTGGCATTATTTAGATTCTTAATGTGCTAGAAGTGTTATTAATCCAACTATAAAGTAAAAACACATCTTTCAGTTATTTAAGGTAAGAAGGCAATGTTACCGTGTTTCGGCAGTCACATTTCCAAACGGTACAAGGACATTCTCAGATAGGATGAACCATATCAATCATCTCCTACTCCCATGAACATACAAATGTTAAAATGCAAGTTTCTCTAGTAACGAAACTTGCAGTGAGTCTAAAGGACTCTTCCCTTAGGATTCTATTGTAAGGTGTTCTCCCAAGTCTTCGTACTACCCACTGAAAAAAACTAAGGTATTCCCAATGCCTGGCACAGAATCCATGCTGAATAGATGTTTCCACATCCAACAAGTCTACAAGGACGTGCACATTTTCAACATTAAAGGACATTCATGTTAAAAAGCTAAAGCACAATGATCTTAATAAAACCCAGGTGAAATTCTTGATCTAATTTGGCAAAACCAAAGACAACTCTGTGAATAGTCTGTTCACCTAACAGGCTTTGTAACAGGTCTTTGTTTTTTATGGTTACTGTCAATAATTGGCACTCTGCACAATACAATAATGCGTGAGATTAGATTTTCTCCAACTGAATGTATCCCAGAGGCATCAGAGCATGATCTTCAGAAATTCTCCCTTTTCCTATAAACTGTTGCCAAATGCAGCAAGGATTTAATCAATGGATGTATTTTTATTTCAATATACAGTGGCTAAGTCTACCGATTTGAAACAAAATATAAATAAAGAGAAAAGCAATTTTTGCTATATAAGAAAATGATTGGCCAGGCATGGTGGCTCACACCTGTAATCCCAGCACTTTGGGAGACTGAGGTGGGAGGATTGCTTGAGTCGAGGAGTTCAAGACCAGCCTGGACAATATGGCAAAACTCTGTCTCTACAAAAAAAGAACACAAAATATTAGCCAGGCATAGTTTGCATGCCTGTAGTCCCAGCTACTGAGGAGGATATGGTGGGAGGAATGCTTGGGCCTGGGAGGTGGAGGCTGCAGTGAGCCAAGGTTGTGCCACTGTACTCCAGCCTGGGCGACAGAGCGAGACCCTGTCTCAAACAAACAAAGAAACAAAGCAAATGATGATGTTACCAAGAAACAAAATACAATAAGCTTGTGCTTATTCCTTTCACAGGATACCAATCCCAGAAACGGCCTGAGAAATACTTTACTCTAATTTTACTCTTCCCAGGGCTGCTGTATCAACCAATGACAGAAATGAACCTTTTACTGGTTCTTTGTATACAGTCCCCACTTATTTCTAGAGATCATTATTTTTTTCCCTAATTTAGAGCTATAACCTCAGAGATAGAGTTGACCTTCCCATTAAAAAAGGCCCTGCTGGCGGGGCCGCTGGGCATTGTATGCCTATTTGCAAAGCCCTGTCTGCCCTAAGTGATGTGCAGTCCCTGCCAGCCTCCAGCTGAATTAAGTAGGCGACACCACCTCAGTCTCTTAACCTCCCAGGCTGTGTTATAGGAAAATCACTCAACTCTGATTACTAGGTGGTTCCTTCACTCCAGCTTATCCCATCCATTGTTGTTTTCCACAGTCAAGTCTGTGGTACATAAGACTCTTGGCCACTAAATCCTTGGGCATGCCTAGGAAATTAGTATAGCTGGAAATTATTTTCAAAAGTTACCCCTCCATTTCCGGCACACCTTAAAAACAACCCATATCTTTCTGGGCATCGCCCATATTGTGAATTGTCTCATGCGTAGGGACTCCACCTGATAACAGTTGAAGATCTGAAATCGGTTCTCAGGAGCAGTTAATGAATTCCAGTCATTCCCACAGAAGACACCCAGAAGCAGCACAGGGATCATATTCAGTTTGTCCAGCATATTGAGGTGAGATACAGACCACTTCTAATAGCACACATGTGCACTTTGTGGCATTAATCTCTTTCTCCGTGTCTGTGTCTCCACAGAGTGTGTTCAGCCTTCCTGCCTCAACCTACGTTTATTCTCCATAGAGGAAGCCACCCATTCTCCACAGGAGGCAGCCCACTGAGGCTAGATTGCAGTGGGAACACATTTCACACTAATGCACTGGCTGCTTTCCAGAACATTGTTGCTGGCAATCATATCTTGCCATCTGATGTCAACATTGGCATTGAGAGGATGCTAATAAAACTGCGAAATCAGCTAAAATTAGTGTTTAATGCATCTACCATGCAACAACAGCCAGGGTTTGCCATCTTCAGGGCTTTGGATTCTGATGTTCCATTCATACTCTTCGGTCTCCCAAGCAGCACTTCTGAAACTCTCATGTGAATCTACACAGCCTGAAACTCTTGTTGAAATCCCATTCTGACTCAGTAGGTCTGTGTGGGGCCTGAGGGCAGCCTTGCTGCTGTCCCGGGACCACTTTTGGTAGTGAGGCCTATATTTATTTATTTATTTTATTTATTTATTTTTAATTTTTTTTTTTGAGACAGAGTCTCACTCTGTCGCCCAGGCTGGGCTGGAGTGCAGTGGTACCATCTCAGCTCACTGTAGTCTCCACCTCCTGGGTTCAAGTGATTCTCCTGCCTCAGCCACCCAAGTGGCTGGGATTGCAGGTGTGCACCACCATATCCAGCTAATTTTTGTATTTTAGTAGAGACAGGGTTTCACCATGTTGGCCAGGTTGGTCTAGAACTCCTGACCTCAAGTGATCCGCCTGCCTCAGCCTCCCAAAGTTCTGGGAATTACAGGCTTGAGCCACTGTACCCAGCCGGTAGTGAGGCTTTTAAGAACACGGATGAAGCATACACGTATGCACACAGCAGGACTCTTTACAACTTGTTTCTGTTGCGTATGCAGTTTCTAGCTCCCAGACTCTCACTTTGAAAAAGTATCAGAAGTAAAATGTCTAATCTTTTTTTTTTTTTTTTTAAGCTAGTGCTTACCTTGAGTTATTTTCTCCCTGGAAGTTTTTTTTTTTTTTTTTAAATAAAAAATCAATTTTATGTTACTATCTGCCAAGGCAAGTTTAGTTTATGGTCTTCCAAGTAGAGAAAAAGAGAATAGAAAGATCTCTTGTAGGGGCACTCCTAATCCTGTAATCTACTCGTCAAAAGATGAGCCACAAGCTAAAACTAAGAATGTCATTTAGCAAATTGTAAGCATCTCATGAGGGTAGTTGCGAATTCGGAAATCAACAAAGCACTCTCTTGTTTCTTCAGGATATTTTGGTCTCACACAGGTGTACAGACAGTTCTAATGCAAAGTAGAAGTGATTATCCACAGAAAGAGAAATACCTTGTGTTTTTCCCTCAGGGAGAAACTCATAAAAGATCATGGTGACTACGCTCTCATTGACCTAAAAAGCCTGTTACCTGGCATTTACAAAACAAGACTGGACTTTTGGAATCAGACATATTTTGAAAAATGTGACTTTTCTTCTAAGAGGATTCTAGACAGAGCAGATGGAGTCTGAGACACTTTTAACCTCCAATAACTGATTACACTGAACAGTACCTTGAGAATTGCTACTTTGCATGCTGTTTGCTTCTTGATCGGACTTTGGAACACGATTGCTATCAAACATAAGTTAGAAGACAGACAAAAGAGGCTCTACAGACGAGTCAACAGAGAGGAAAGCACACTGGGAAACTTGGCTTCAGGGGATCTGACCCTGGACAATGAAATAACAAAGTTAGAGAGAGAATGGTTTGATACGTTTCCCACATGAATGTGCAGACTATTGTGTGAAGGTACCAGCAAGGAACCAAATTGCACACAGAGTGGGATCTGAGGGTTTTTTTTTTTTTAAGAAAAAAATAGGACTAAGTGCAGTGGCTCAGGCCTGTAATCCCAACACTTTGGGAGGCTGAGGTAGGCAGATCACTTGAGGTCAGCAGTTCAAGACCAGCCTGGCCAACGTGGTGAAACCTCATCTCTACTAAAAATACAAAAATTAGCCAGGCGTGGTGGTGGGTGTCTATAATCCCAGCTTGGAAGGCTGAGACAGGAGAATCACTTGAACCCAGGAGGTGGAGGTTGCAGTAAGCTGAGATTGTGCCACTGCACTCCAGCCTGGGAGACAGCAAGACTCCATCTCAAAAAAAAAAAAAAAAAGACAAAGGAAAAGACCAAAATATGAGTAAGGGCCATTTCCCTACTCAACTGTGGGTAATTTTAACTTATCATAATATTTTCCCCATTTCCTTCTTTATATTGATTATATATTAAAATTACAAAGGACAAGGCCAACTAAAAAATAAATCTCCCATATGTCCTTTTGTTTCTAAGGCATGTTGTTTACAACATAGTTCCTATTTAAAATTGGACTTTTAAAGTTCCATTTAATTTCTGAAACAGATTTCTTTCATTTAATTTAGTGTCAAGGATTTAAAAACTAATCAGGAAAATCTGCTGCAACATATTATACTCTGCCACCACAAACACCCTTGAATACTGCAGGTTTGCGTCTCTGCAATAATTAGGCCAGATGCTTTTCATGCGCATCTCCTATTGGCCCATCACCAATTTTTAAATTCATGGGACATATTGATTAGCTCTTCTCTTTATTCACTGGATGGCTAAGGCAATGTCAGGAAGGTTTAGAGCAATTCTCCTGACTCAGACAGCAAGATGTTTCTAACAGAATATCTATTGTTCCCCCACAAAATGAAAGTGCTTTCAATAGCAAAAATGATCTAAAATTGGCAGATGTGTTCTTTTTCTTTTCCACACTAGAGTTTTTCATGAAGAAGTCCCAGCTAGAAACAACCACCATGGTGCTGTGTGCATGGTAGCGTAATGTGTCATCACTCTGCAGAGGGCACCGTCATCATTTACAGCTACACATCACCACAGCCCAGGGTGACCAAGGCAGCTCCTACATGGCCATGACCTGTAAGGACCTTGCTGAATACTGGAGCCATGTGCTAATGCAAAGTGGATAGACCACAGTCAACTTAGTCATTTAATCATTTACCAGGTCAAGTTCTGAAGACTCAAAGGCCAATAGGACACCTTTCCTAGCCTCATCCTATAAAACTGAAAGGAGGAGACAGGCATTACAATAGACCAGCTTAATGAAGATCTGCATGGCTACATACAATGTACAGTGAACAGGCCCCAAGAGAGGGAGTTGTCAATTTTACATGAGGAAGATAGGAAATATTTCATAGATAAGGCCACCTTTGAGCTGAATCTTGAGAAATGAGTAGGTTCTTGCTTTGCAGAGCTGGGGTTCAATGAGATTACCTTCAATCATCAATGTAATCATCAATGTAAATACATATAGCAACGAGTCCAATGCCAGGCACAGAGAAGGTATTCAACAAATGATAGTAACGGTAATATTACTTTCTTGGTGTGATGGATTGCCAACAGATAGATACCTATAAGGGATGACTTGCACCATGGAAGAAGAAAGTGAAAAAAATCTCTGCATTGCATTCATAACTGACTGACAATAAAGGGGATGATGAAAATATAGTCATTAGTAGTTCATGTACTAAACAATAGTTTAGTCACAGTGGAAACAATGCAAAATGACCAAGTCTATATTCATGGTATTATACAACTACAAGGGTCTTATATTTTTAAGAAATCCTGGAATATGAGAACAGAAGTGAGGAGGACTGATTGAGGACCTACCATGTGTGAAGCCAAGGCTTTTACATACATATTTTGTCAGTTAATTATCACTCCAATATTATCAGGTATGCATTATTATGCCATCTTAAAGAAGAAGAAATTGAGATTCAGAGAGTTTGTCTGACTTGCCAAGGGTCACACCACTAATGAGTATTAAAGTCAGGATTTGATTTTATATTAAGTGTCTCATTTCGAATTCCATGCTCTTTTTATTACATCATGAAGCATTTCCTTGTGAAAAGCCACATTTACAAAGAAAAATATGATTAGTCATTATAAAGGGATAATTTAAAATAGTGAGTCCCTTTGGCACATTTAAAATATAATTTTTTTTCCCCAAAAACAACTTAGGTGTCAGCTTTTCCATTATAGCAACTACCAACAATTGGGTACCAATCACAGTGCTAAATTTGCCATGTGAATTGTTTCATTTAGTCCTCATGAAAACTTATGAAGCAGGCATTATTATTATTATTCACAATATACAGATGATGAAACTGAGGATCATCAGAGCATGAACTGTTTCCAATGGGAGGATAAATTTTACCGTGTCCAGAGTAGAGGACAGATTTGAACTCAGGTCTATAAGTCTATGGAACTAATGTAGTTCCTCTGTGTCATGTTATCGCATATATCTATCCTTAATTTATAGCATACATAAGCAAATTTCCTCATTATAAGTAAATTCAATATACAGAAATGTTAAACTTAACTAATCAATAAGTTGGGTAGGTTAACTTAATTTTCCAAGCTTGGATGAAAAACCGCAAGCTGGATTTTCCAGACTGAAATCTCAGTCCAGGCCCCAGCTGAATTTTTTTGTTTGTTTGTTTATTGCAGGGATAACAAACTGACCAGCTGACTTTAAAGTCTAAGTTCTTTCCATCACCCCAACATGCTCCTGCTGGACAGAAAAGGCTCACAGGCCAGGTCAGGGCTCCAGCTGTCATAGAAGCAAGAGAAGTCCCCACTAGAAGGCAATCACAAAGCCAGTAGACTTGTAAACATCCCCAAATGCTCTCAACACACTATGGAAAGGGCGTTAGACAACTTATCTTCAGCACTGCAGTGGAACAGTAAGAGAACTTAGAATTCCTTTTACAGCAAGTTAGAATGCAACTTAGAGAAAACTGACTTTTGCTGAAACGAATCTAAGCCTTAAAATATACATCACTGAAGGTACCTATAATTGATCACATCCTCAGAGGAGCTCAAAGTGAAAAAAAAAAGGATTTAAATCTTTCCAATTTGAAGGCACTAATATCTACATAAGGACAGGTATAACTCATAAGTCCTAAATATTGATCAAAGATATGTAACCTAAAATAGCACATTCTATTCTGAACACTTTAATTCTGCAAGTGAAGTGTCATAATGATTCTTAAGCTTCTGTTTCTTTGAAATCATCTATTTCCATCAATTCATAGCTCTAATAAATCATGAGGATGGTTTAACATGTGCTCTGAGCTTTTGTAGAAAATTTTAATTTGACATTTTAAAGTGTATGCTAAATTACTTATATCAACTGTTTTTTATTTCAATTGCAAACAAAACTAAAATGTATTACATTCACTTTTACTACATAGGTAGTGTAGCAAATCAATAATACACAATCGTTATACCAAGAATAAAGAGTTTTAATACTCTTGCAGAAGTTAATTAGAACTGTCACAGAAAAGTTCCACTAATAAAAAAGGAAAAATACCACTGCTACTAGAAGCTACAGAAAACCTCCTTTTCCATTCCAAATAAATCCTATCAGATTCTAAATTTCTTATACTTTATCTGGAATCCTCTAGCTTTTCACATTTTCTATGCTTATCGACTCGTATAGCCAAGGTCAGATGTAAATAACGTGTACAACTTTTTTAACATATAAGAGGAAGACATATCTTAAATGCTCTAAATTCAAGAGTGGACCAAATTATTATTTATTTATTTATATTTTGTGACAGTCTTGCTCTGTCACCCAGGCTGGACTGCAATGTGTGATCTCCGCTCACTGCAACCTCTGCCTCCTGGGTTCAAGCAATTCTCCTGCCTCAGCCTCCTGAGTAGCTGGGATTATAGGTGCGCACCACCATGCCTGGTTAATTTTTTGTATTTTTAGTAGAGATAGGGTTTCACCATGTTGGCCAGGCTGGTCTCAAACTCCTGACCTCGTTATCAGCCTGCCTCAGCCTCCTAAAGTGCTGGGATTACAGACAGGAGCCACCACGCCTGGCCAACCAAAATATTTTTACTTCAGATTAGAATTAGGTATCAGAAGCCAAAAGGAAGAAAATAAAGACCATTTTGTAATATCCTATTAATCATGTAATAATAGAGTAATTTATCAACAGCTACTGGGATGTCTTCAAAACAGCAGTTACGATGCTTTCTCGTGGTTTACCATCTAAATCAGTTTATGGCTACCCTGACTTCAGTTGAGTAATACCTAATGTTTTCCATATTGGGAAAACAATAAATTGTTTGCTCACCCTAGCATGCTAGCAGTGGTAGATTTTATAAAGTACATGGTAGATTTTATAAAGTGAAATGTCTATGAGATAAAAATATAACATCCCTCAATTTTTTTCTCTCTACGAAAGTATGCTGCAAATGTTGTACAGATCTTTGATGCTGAAAAGTAGGTAAGATAGGAATGTGCATTTATTTTCTACTTAAAGAGCAATCTACTTTGTCATTGCTATATTTTAGTGGGAAGGGGATCATTGGGAAGTGCCTTATCTATGTTCTTTATAGTATAAATCTCCTACTTAGACGCTAGCTGTTCTGAGACTTGCAGTTCTATGTTTCTAAGGAAGGATTCAAGAACCACAGATTTAGCAGACTTAGCAGCTGAAGACAGCCAGATTTGCTTTTCCATAAAAGGAGTCAGGAGATATGCAAGGGTATCTTTGTAGCAAATCTGGTAACTTTTAGGCTTATTTTAAGCACTTAAAAAATAGTTATACTCCAAATGTCCTCTGGGAGTAACTGCTTGGCAGGTTAAGTGAATAACCCACAGCAAAACTCCAACATCCAGAGCTTGGACTTGGGCAAGAGGAAGAGACTCTCAGACTCTCAGACTCTCCCCTTGGATGTGGGTTCAGGGGACGTGGTTTTAACTGTCAGCTAGAAATGTCTGTTTTATTCTTTGGAGGCCTTTAACCAAGGCCCAGATTTTTTAAAAATGCATCACTGAAATTAAGGCATGGTAAGTGCTTCCTTGAACTCCCAGCCATGCCAGCAAAAGGACTGATGACCTGGCGAGCAGTCACCATGAAAGTTGCAAGGAAGAGGAGGAAGGTCAGGGCAACCATTTACTGAAGCTTCATTGCCCCTGAAGAAAGAATGGAGTTGAAATCATTAGAAAGGGTTTGCTCACACACAGGCTGCTTATGAGCCACAGCGGTCATCTTGGCCAACTTGTAGCTTCCTGCAAAATCTTTTCTAGATTGTGTAGCATTCACAAAACGTTGATTTCTTATCTCAGTCTAAAAACAGCAAAAAAAAAAAAAAAAAAAAAAAAAAGTCCCGTACAATGAACTCTTCGCTTAGGGCTAACACAAACCTGAGAGGCAACTGAGCAAGGAGTGCTGGTAGAAATACGTGAGCACTGCTTGTGGTCTGTGCCCTCCAGTGTCCACCTCCTCTGGGTAACATATTAAACAGTAGGCTCAGGCTTGCGTGGTTCCATTTTTCAAAATCCCAGATCAACAGTTTCCATGCGATGGATACCTCTCCAGGCTGCCCGAAGGCACTCTACAAAACCATTTCCTTTTTACCTATTTACTCAAAGCACTCAAGCAACTCATTTTTTAAACAATTCTATTTCCTCAACCCAAAAACATGAAATCCTTTACTGGGCATTGGAATTGCCATATTGTTTATGGAGCTGATGTGAGGGTTCAGTTAAACTATTTTAAAAAAAGAGGTGGGACAAGTGATCTTAGGGTGACATTTTGTATATGGATTTCAATGCCACCACAGGCAGGCCAAGGTAGTAGCAGTGCAGGTGCCACCCCACTATGGCCAAGCATTATTCCATAGGACAGCATGGAGGAAAGTGGTTTACTCTCAGAGGCTTATCAAGCCTCAGTCTCTGCTAGGTTGTCAAAAATTCTACTCTAACAAACTGCTTATTGGGCAGATTTCTCTTTTGAGCCAAAGTGATTCTAAAGACTCCTGGGGTCCATGAGGAAGCATCTTTGTTCCCACCGGGAACCCAAGGAATAAGTCTTTTGTTCTTTCCACTTTATAATCCAATTCCTCTGCAGCTTTTCACTGCTCCTGCTATGAAGAGAACCTGCCAACAGGAGGGGAAATGCCACAGCAGCAAACTGAATGCTTGACAAAAAAACAGTTGAGTACAACAGTCAGCAGAATGACTGCAGGGAAAAAAAGTACAGAGCAGAAATGTTTCAGATGATATTCTTTAGACAAATTACTCCCTTAACAATTGTTTCTCAATACATTTATATTGGTTTGGTGCTTTAACATAATCTGCAATGGTACAGTGGTTACCAGCACCAGCTCTGGACCAAGACCAGTTTAAATTGTAGCTGTGTGGTCTTGGGCATGTTTTTAACAAGTTCTGTGCCTTAGTGTTCTAATCTGTCAAATGGGAATAATAAGCAAGCTATTATGAGAATTAAACATGCTAATACATGCAAAGCACTTAGAACAATGCTCAAAAACGCTATCATCATTATAGTTCAAAATTGCTTTCACATGTATCATCATAGTTGACCCACAAGCACTCTATAAAACACAGGTAATCTTTTTATCTGTGTTTCACTGATGAGGATAATGAGGCTCAGTTAAGTGTTTTGCTAAAAACATAAGGAATCTATGGCTGAGCCAAAACTTAAATCTTGGTCTTTTGACATTAAACCTGGGATTCCTTCCCATGACCTTGGATTATTTACATGTAAACCACAGCAAATTAACCGTTATCAAATATTGATAGTAGACAAATTCAGAAAGGAAGAAAACAATTGAGAACATCATATCTATTCTAGGGATTTATTCCTGCAATAAGCAAAATTAAACAATCAGCTGATGGCAAATTTTAGCTAAAGTGATTAAAGCTGATTTTTAGATTCAGTGTAGCTTTTTGGAATTCCCAAAATTCTGAAGTGAGGTGGGGAGAGAGAACATTTATCAATATGTATTCTTTGCTCTAATGAAACAATTTATACAAATATTTATTTGAATCGCTAAATATTTATGAAAGTAGATAAACTCCATCTTGAGAAAATTCAGAACTATAAGATGTTTAAATCACTCATTAGAAATGGAGCCAGTGAAGGGCTTAAATGTGTAAATGTGAAGCTTGCCATCTTATTGCTAGTATAATTCACAAGCCATCATGAACTTTCTGGTCACTGATATATTGATGACATGTAAGCTACAGACTCTTAGATCTAGAAGACTAGATCTCATCCATTAGAGAATCTCATCCATTAGAATCCTTATCCACATGATATTTAGGGCAAGAGTTATGACAAGCAGAAGATAGTAAACATGAATGAATAACTGGCACATATTCCTTCTTTCCTAATGAATTTTATGATTTAGAGCTTCTGAATGGATCCCTAAGGGAAGTATTCATTCATGACTAATACTTTTTCTAGGATTAGCATCTATTTCTAATTCGTGAAGTCTGAATGTGCTACCTTTAAGAACTTGTAGGAGTCTTCTATTTAATAAGATCAATCTCTTAATTCATGAATCACTTTAATTTTAGTATTTACTATACATACAAATCATTCAAATTATCCCTCAAATTTTTTTAAAAAAAGCATTTTGATAGCACAGCTTTAACTAAACTTCCATCAAAGACAGTGGGCTCAAAAATATAATCTGGTAAACTCTGAATGACTAGCAAATCATGCTATACATATAATCAGTGTCTTTTAATTCAACTCACCATCTGGGTTCTGTCAAACCTTTACAAAAGTCATACACCCAAGACAATAAAAGGTGATACTTCCTTTGGGTTCATCTGATCAACTTACATTAAAATGGCCACCCATCCAAGTCAACTGATGTTCATTCTGTACCTAAAACTCTCCCTTTTAATATTGAAAAATACCAGATGCATACTATTCTAGAAATACGCCTTTAAAGGTATCCAGATGGAAATATGTCATTTCTTAGATATATATTTTAAAAACTAGAAAATGTAAGTAAATCTCACTAGTGAACAGTACAAAGACTTAAAATCATAAAATATTTAGGTCAAAGAAATAAGTTAGAATATTCCCCACTGGTCACAGTTTACTTCCACACCTCAGTCATGCCTAACACTATAAGACGTATGAGAAAACTGAAAACAGATGACTGAAAAGAACCATTATGTTAAGCAAATAATAAATGAAAAAGTAGAACTCCTTGAGTAATTATTTAATCTTCAAATATATTTTTCTTACTTTCTTCCTATGAATAATCCTGCTCAACTCAAACTTCTGATTGTTCTGGGGCCAGTAAGTACGTATTTGTCGATTAAGTGACCCGGGTCCTTTAACAACTTGAGCAAAATATATGCTTTAGCCACATATACCCTCCAACTCCTCGTTTCTTTCCTTAAAGTAACATCACAACACGTCTCTTACCTGTTTCCCATCCAACGTGTACAGGCGTTTCACCACTCCCGAATCCAGCTTGATGGCATCAGTGATATCAGTGAGGACCTGCTCAAAGGAATGAGCCGTTTTCTTGTTCAGCAGAATCCTGACAGCTTTCCGTGGCTTCACGCCACTTCTGATGATGGTGACCAGCTTGGGCCGAATGAAATCCTTATTCTCTCGCACCTCTGAAGGGCTCCCTTTGGCAGTGGCCAGTGAAGACACCGCCCGAGAAGCTGAGGTGGTCTTGACGTTCACTGACCAGTTGGGGTTCACATTCTTGGTGTACTCCAGTTTCTTGAAGGGCTCTATTGAGCCACATACATAACTCTCTCCTAAGGAAGAGAGAAATATATTTAAATTTACACTAAAATATACCTATTTCTTTTTTCCTACCTATCCTCCCTTTGCCTTTTCTACTTAGGGGCAACAGCTAGCTCTGACTTTTCAAACAACAGAGGTATGATTAATAAGTAGGGAAAACGAAAGATTTCGGATTGCTAATCTGGCACTGTCAGCAACAGATCCACATCCTGGAAAACAACAAAACATTATTTCTCCATTTCCACATCTTAAGATTGGTGATAGAAATGTTGATCTGCTCGAAAAAACCTTAGAGAAGTATGAAAGTGAATTTAAAATATAAAATATTCGTTGGGAATTAGAGATATTTAAATTTGCAGAAAATTTCAAAATTGGAAGTATCTACATTTGCTACCTGAGATAATGTAAACATTAAGAATGAATCAGAATACAGCTTCTTAAAGTAGTCGTGTAATTTACAAATTTGATGAGAGTTGATGCTAAAGATTTTGTAAAGCCCAGTAAAATTCCAAAAGCAAGCAAATAATCCCCTTTCCTTTTCTCTCATCTATATAGTGCCAATCACAGTGATCCACAC
Organism: Cacajao melanocephalus; assembly: GCA_963573385.1. Lineage (NCBI taxonomy): Eukaryota > Metazoa > Chordata > Mammalia > Primates > Pitheciidae > Cacajao > Cacajao melanocephalus. The sequence continues at coordinate 2,850 of CAUYLG010062864.1, read as the reverse complement.
ATACTATAAAGTCAACTTATACTTGTTCATAAGTAAAAGGTTTTAGAAGGGCTCAATATACAAACTACAGCTTCAAAAATGAACTCATAAACAAATGTAATCAAATTTTTATTAAAAAATGACTCCTTAGAAGGAAACCCTTTAATGAAAATAATCAGACTATTAAGTAGATGTGGCTTACACACAAAAGAAAGAAAAACATGAACCAAGAGACAGCTAATTGTAAAATGATGAATTCTAAATATATATTTCATAAAGGTAGGTCAAAGCATTTTGAAATTAAGGATTTTGTAATGGCTTTTTCTCTGTGTTAATAAGTTTTTGTGACTAGGAATAGGTAAAAATGCTGAAAGGCCTTCATAATTGCAGGTAAAGTGACCTAGGCCTAATATAACACAGCCCATTGGCTTTTATCTAAGTCCTTGTATTATTTTTAAATTAACAGTGCAAGCATCCAAGGCCACAGAACAAGTAGTCATATAAAAATAACTGAAGCAGCCTGGCACGGTGGCTCATGCCTGTAATCCCAGCACTTTGGGAGGCAGAGGCGGGCAGATCACAAGGTCATGAGTTCGAGACCAGCCTGGCCAATATGGTGAAACCCCATCTCTACTGAAAATACAAAAATTAGCCAGGCGTGGTGGCGTGTGCCTGTAGTCCCAGCTACTCGGGAGGCTGAGGCAGGAGAATTGCTCGAACTTAAGAGGTGGAGGTTGCTGTGAGCCAAGATCACACTACTGCACTCCAGCCTGGGTGACAAAAATAAAAAGTAAATAATAACTGAAGCACACTTTCAAAAATTAGAAAGAACAGTTATACATGTTATTGAACACTTATTTTGCAGATGTTCTTAAAACATCCTCTAATGTGTATACATACACATTATGCCTCACTAGAAGTTGTATGAATAGTGCAAGTTTAACCAACCCCCTTTCTATTCACCTGGCAGATCATGACTTGTCTCAGCTCTGCCTTTCTCAGGATTTAACCAAATATCAAAACACATACATATTTTTGATATTTGCTTAAATCCTGAGAAAGGCACATTTGGGTACTACAGAAACAGTAGTGTTTTGGGAGGTTTCATCGAGTGATTGATTGAGGGAATGTGTTCTCTTTCCGGGTCCACAAGGGGGCGTAGTTTTAAGCACAAGAACTTCCCAGTGCCATGCCCCCTCCCATGCCTCTCCATCTGGGAGATTTAACGGTTTCTGTTTTAATTTTCGTGGGCGTGGGAAAGAATCAGAAGTCAATCACTCCAGCAGATGTTTAAGGGAACTCTTTTCATTGGCCAGGGGGTTTGGAGAGGGAGGGAATTCCTCCCAGATTAAAAGTTCCTGTCTCCCCCAACCGGGTGGATTTCCTGCTGTGGGATCCCCTTCCACCCTAGTGGAAGCTGCTTTACCCCTCCTGTATTCCATACTTTGGTCCCTTTCCACATTCTTCGTGGAAGCTCTCTCTCTCTCATCTTTTTCTCTCTCTTTTTTCTTTTTCTCTGCCTAAGTTACTTCTCTGCAAAAACTCTTTGGGGTCCGATATTTTCTTAGGAGCGCACCTGCCGTGCTCCCCTCTCCCATTGTTGGGTAAGTGAGAGACCATAAGCCTGGAAAACTTCCTCTCAGGGGAGCTAAGTGCTCCCTTGTGCCCCAAAACCCGCCAACATGATAACCTAAACATGAGAGTGGGAAGAGAGAATTGGAAATTCAGGCTCAAGACCTGACCTCTGCAAGCATGTGACTTTGGACAAGTCCCTCAGATTTCTGGGTGGTGGTTTATTTATCTATAAAACAAAACCCCACTAAGTTTTTATGAAGATCAAATTAGAAGATGGAAATCAAAGTGATCTCAAATGCAAACTTGCTATGTAAGCGAAAATGACCTGAAGCTACATTACTCTGATCATGCAGTAAGCCTGAAGAAAAATTCAAAAACAAAATTACTAGAAATCGGTAAGCAGATCTTATATTGAACAGTTAGTTACCAGTGGACATTACATTGGATCCATGTCAATGTGAGAATGCCCCAACGCTCCCCAGTGAGACACACAGCATGTAATTGAGCTGGCAAAGCCAGCCTTTGTCAGAATTCTGTGCTAACTGAACATATACAATTGTTTGATTATTTGTAAGTTTATGTACTAAGCTAATTAAAAGCAAAACAAAGATATAGGAGACAGATCCAAGATGGCTGACTACTAGCAGCTCAGGATTGTAGTTCCCAAAGAAAGCGCACAAAACGAGAGGACACCACACTTACAGATGAATTTTTGTTGCCTACGGACCAGGAGATTCCCAGCGGAGGAGCCCCACGGGTCGCCAGCGGGACTCTTGTGGCAGGCGTGGCAGTTTTGCCGGCGCCCTGGTGCGGCGGTTCTTAGTGCAGAGTAAACGGGACTGACTCTCCTTTTGGTCGACGTTTGGAGTTTCGGGAAGGCAGAGTCGCCTATTTACCTGATTGAAAAAGGGATTCAAGAGGGAAGCCAGAACGGAGATTCCTGGACAGGAAGGCACCTCGAATCTTAATGCCGCTATTTTGGTCAGCGCAGTGGGTTGCTCAGATTTCCGCGCTGGGAATCAACAAGTTGGATGTCCACTCAGAGACCTAATTTGAAAGTTGGCAATTACAAATGACAGGTGGATAAACTTACAATGATGGGAAGAAACCAGCATAAAAAGGCTGAGGATACTCAAAATCAGAATGCCTCTCCTTCTACAGGGGACCATAGTTCTTCATCAACAAGAGAACAAGGCCTGATGGAGAACGAGTGCGATTCATTAACAGAATTAGGCTTCAGAAGGTGGATAATAAGAAACTTTTCTGAGCTAAAAGAACATGTTCTAGCCCAATATA
>CAUYLG010062863.1:0-22682 GCA_963573385.1 Cacajao melanocephalus | reverse complement strand
AGACATCTGCCAAACAGAAAATGTGATGGGCAGCGATGATGGATGTCAACAATACCAGCCCAATCCTCCAACCAATTCTCTCATCTCCTTTTCAGAAAATAATCAGAGAAACTGAAACGTTTCCAGCTCTGAAACAGAATTCTTTACCTGTCCCATAAATAAGCTTTCGGAGGTTTGGAGCTGCTTGCTGCTGCCTCAGAAAGGCCTCAGCTGCCTTTCTGGAAAGGTCTTCCTTCCACTTGAGGGCACCTGAAACAACCAACGTCAATATACAGTGAGGCTTGTTGACGTGTCTCCACTCCCTCAAGACCATCCACAATGCAGCATCTCAACAGTTAACAAAATCTCAAAATCAACAGACTCCCAAATGTAGACATTCCTTTGGGTACCATTTCGAGAGTTAAGTTCATAGTAGCAACCAACTAAATTTAAGCTTACCTGAAGTTTCTGTGGGATCATTCTTCTCTTCCTTGTAATCTTCTTCCTCTTTGAGTAAATCTTCTATATCACTGGTCTCATCAATTAAGTTCCTTGACCCCAGTTTCTGCCCACTCCCCACCGAAAGCTTTTCCCTAAGAGCTTCTTGATTTTGTGAGTCCTCTTCTTCTGTACTGAGTGAGAAGCTTTCTTCAGATTCATCTTCAGATGCAAACACCTCCTCAGCTGTGCAATGCCCAGAATCGGAAGTGGTAAAGGCTGCTTTCTTCATCAGCAAAGACTTCTCCAGATTCACACGGTCACTCTGGTGATTAGCTGGTGACAGCTCTGCTTTACTTCCTTCTCCAACAGCCTTTGATCTTGAAACGCCACTCTCTCCTGCAGTGCAGTCCTCTTCTTCACTGCTTTCATCAGCTTCCTCCGCTTCCCCTTCTTCTGCTGAGCTCCCCTCAAGGTCATCGTCACTGTCAGCAAACGCTGGCATATCTACTTCACTGTCTTCTTCCAACTCCTCAAGTTTCCGTCGTTTGACGCCCTTAGCAGTCATACATTCATCAGTCATCTCAGCATTTTCCTCCTCTTCTGCTTCCTCATCACTAGAGCCGTTTTCCAACCTGTCATCTTCAGACATTTCATCATCATCTTCATCGTCACTGTCTCCAGATTCATCTTCATCTCCAAAAATGGCTTTCCGGCGCATTCGACCAGTTTTCAAGTCCATTTGTTTTTCCTCCTTTGGCATCAACAGACTGTTATAACCAAGGAAATGCAAAATAATTCAATTCGTACATTAATCAGCTAATCTAGAAATGGCGATATAGTCAATGAAACTACAAAGAAATAAAAAATGTCAAGGAATTGTTTAAGATGACATAAGAAAAAAGTGATCTGATAAACATTGTAAGAGTTAAAAGCAAACTCAGGTGTGGTTCCCTAATACGACACTTCAAAAAAAACTTACAGAGAGAATAAAGGAATAACCCTCTTTGAAAATAAATCTAATTTTAGAAAAAAATTGCTGAAAAGGGAAGTTAATATTTTGTAGATCTTTTGGAAAGCTGATTTATTTCTAAGCTTAAAACATATGATCCTTAAGAGAAATGGCTGAGACTGGGCCCAAAGCAGAAAAAGGGCAAAATGAGCCTGATCCTCTTTTTCTGTCAGAAAGTAAGAAACACTCAAAGACTAACAAAGACAACTGAAAGGACACAGGAGATAGGCTGAAGGCTCCCACGGCCGAATCTGGGACAGCCTAGGCATCAGAAAGAATAATGATAGTGAAGGAAAATAACCCATGGAATAAAATGCAAGTGCATTAGTCAGCAGTGACACCGAAATAAAGGGGAGAAGTGAAAGCTCTTTGTTAAAAATGCCAGCTAACAAATGTAGGAGGAGTGACAGAGGAAGAAAATCCATTTTAAGTCACCAGTGCCACAACTGACAGAGAAGAATCATCAGGAGGCTAAAATCACAGAATGAAAGAAAACTGTATGAAGCTGTTTAACATAGCACGATATATAAAATTATGAAAAGATAAATTAGAAAAAAACTAAAAATCATACCATAAGAGATGAATACGTTAGAATACAGCACTAATAGGCCAGGCATAGTGGCTCACATCTGTAATCCCAGGACTTTGGGAGGCCAAGGCAGGAGGACAGCTTGAGCTCAGGAGTTCTACACAAACCTGGGCAACATAGTGAGACCTCTTCTCTAGAAAACAATAAAAAAATCAGCCGGGAGTGGTTGAAAGGACACAGGAGACAGGCTGAAGGCTCCCACACTCCTGTAGCCCCAGCTACTTCGGGGACTGAAGCAGGAGGATCACTTGGGCCTGGGAGTTCAAGGTTGCAGTGAGCCAAGATCAAGCTAATGCACTCCAGCCTGGGAGACAAAGTGAGACCTTATCTCAAAAATAAACAAAAAAACAAACAAAATACACCAATAATAAAATGATGACTACACAAAGACTGTATAGAAAAAGGAAATGCTCGGAATATAGAAATAAACTATGTATTTTAACTGTAACTATATTAGAAGCGAGTATTCTTATAGACAAGGATGACTAGAAGGATATGCAAAAATGAAAACAGCTCCTAATACTCATTATAAAAGAGTGATCTTTCGGCGAACACTTCGTATCTGTCAGGCATTGTGCTAGGTAGTTTATGCACATTGCAACAAATTTTCAGATAAATTTTACTGGGAGTCATAAATCAATACAACAAAAACCAAAGTTTTACAAACATCCACTATGTATAAAGGCACACAAATTCCCAAATTAGACTGAAAGATAATTTACATAAGCCACACATCAGTGGAAACCTACCCACGGGAGATAATACAACATAATCTAAACAAAACTTTCAGAGCCAAGGGACATGGCTTCTGGGCAGCCACAAACTCCCTGACTCTGTTCTAGTGTTTTGGCCACCAAAAGAAAGCCCAGTGGGCTCAGGTCTCTTAAAAACAAAAAGCAACCTATAGAAGATGGTGTGGCATTTGAGGAATATTTGGGGTCTGTTGAAAAATGCATCCTGTATTTTATTTCAAGAAAATACTCCCTTGTAATGTCAGGTATGTGAAGAGCCCTCAGAGACACATGCACACACAAAGAAAAACAAAACAACCTGGAATTAATCCCACCAAATGTGTTCTGATGGCAGAATTACACATCTTCTGTAATATATCCTTTTATTAAAAACAGAAAAAAAGCAGACTTACACTTGATTATCTATATCCTCTGACTCAAGTGCCTTGGAATCAGAAAACAGCATCATTCGACTTGAAGCCATCTTGGCATCAATGGTGGAATGGGTGGAGACGAGACTCTGGACCAGCTCATGGGTGGACCCCACCTCGTCCTGTCAAGACCACCAAGAAAGGGGACGTCAGGAAAGCACAAAGACCCTGGAGAGACACTGGTTTCACTCAGTTTCTCAAAATTACCTTAGACACATTTCCTGAGAACCTTTCTTAATGCCTCAAAAAGCAGAGAAGAAAATCTTTACAACAAAGCCTGAAATGGATCCCCATCTCCATTAAAGTTTTCCAAAGTTCAGGGAGTATAAAAACCTAAACACTTAGCTAGAAAAACCTCAGTTCCAATGCTACGACCACAATGCTAGGTTTTCTAACATTTTAAAATAACCCTGATTTTAACTCAATACAATTCATCTTCAGAACTAAGAAATAAACATTTGAAACCCACTTTAAAATACAGAGGAGACCACTGTGAATGAGAAAAATAAAAGACCAATGAGAGCTGGAAAGCACATTGATTTTGTAGATATGGGGATAGGCTGTGCAGGCGCCACACTGGCAGCAGTGCCCGCTCTGGGACCATGGATCAAGGAGACATGGAGGACAGGACTCTTCTTGGTATAATGAAAAAAAAGTATTCTTTCTATTCTATATATTTACAATATGCATTTTAATATTATAAGCACAAGAGAAAAATCTGCAATAAATAAAAGCTGAGTACATTACTTTTGTGATTAAAAAATAGATTAGGAAAGAAGAATGAGAGTTCAGAACAATGACTTGTGTCTCACCAATGCCTGAAAACCGTGGCTGCCACCAAGGTCAACATAGACAGCATCTTTGTCATACAGCACACCCCCAACTCCAGAAAGAGGCGCATAAACCAGCTTCTCCTTCTCATTTAAACAGCGCTTCTTCTGTTGTTCAGGAAGAGCACAAGGGTCTGGGAGGAAACTGACATCACTCACGGTGAAATCTCCTACGCCTAGAAGATAGGACCCTTTTAAAAAGCCAGCTTCAGCTGACAAGAAGAAGTCAATAAGTACCTACTGTTGACTGTGGGGGTAAAAATGATCCACAGTCCAAAGGCTTAAACCATGACACTAAAGAAGGGCATTGTGCCACACTGGAGCAGTGCCCCTCTCACTATAAGACAAGAGGTCAGAGAGGAGGGGATTTGATAACACCATTGCAGGCCTACACATAGCTGGGTTTAAAACCTCCAGCAAGGCCATCTTTCCTTGTTTAGTCATTTTTCAGTTTTCTTGAGAAATGAAGCAATCTCGAGAATCCTATGTGTAATTCTAGCATGTTCTAACAATGAGAAAATACCTGGCATGTGAATCTGGCTTTTATTTTTCAAGTGCGCTCCTCTTAAATAACCATAAAGTGACACCTTCCGGTCACATTTGATGTTTGTTCGGATATCCTCTGGATTTGTCAAATCTTCCATCCTAGAAAAATAAACTCAGCCATACAGCAGAAATGAATGCCAGAACTTCCCATCCCTCCTTTCATGTGTCAGTGACTCATCACACTCTTGTCTGCTAAGCACATTGTTTAGAAAACTAGAAAATGCAAAAATAAGGAAGCACTGTTCACCATCCACCAGAGGAAAAGGGGCAGACACACAACTGTATCTCTAGGCTGAAAGTGACATTCATTCCATAAGAAACCAGACAGAGAGATGACATCTACCTGGGTCAGGGAATAGTAAAGAACATATTCAGAAAATCCCTTTCTGGAAGAGAGTGAGCCTGCACTCTGGGATTCTTACTGTGACGTGGATTCGGGCACTTGGAAAAGGGTATTCCCCACTGAGAAAACTACATGAGGAAGAGCACAAAGGAAGGAAACCGAAGGCACATACGAAGAACTCAAGCACAAGGGCACAAGGCAGCAACACTGAAAACTGAGGCTGAACGTAGGATGGGGCCACATCCTGTAGCCTTAAATGCTTCCAAGTCCTCCCATTTTCCTAAACATCTCATAATTAATTTACTCCCAAAGGCACAGCATCTTGGAGCAATAAGTAAGTACACATTTTCCGTCAACTACACTTCTACCCCCACTATTCAAATAGGCACAAAATAAATCCCATCACTATTCTTTTCTTTTTCTAGCCTTTTTAACTTTGAAATATATGGCCCAGGAAGAAAAAGTTTACAATCACTTTTTACCTGTCTGCCAGTATATAAGGGTGAGAAGTTTGCCATGTGAGAGGCCTAAACTTCATAACTGTAATAAAACGGCCCAGATTGTGGATTTCTTGGTTTTGATATTCTCCATGCACCATTCCAGAAAGGTAGAACAGCTTTGCACCCTAAACATTAAAGGAAAATTAAAACTTAAATTTCAATTAAATTCTCATTAATATTGCTGCAAAATAAAAACTCTAAACAAGAAGCAATTGTAAGAAGGGAGACTTCCAGCAAACCACTGTCTTGAGGCTTCCAGAGCCTTGCTGGCTTCTTTCAGGACTTATTAGAACCCCACAGAGGCAGACTGCTCCGCAGCTGAGCAGAGGTGTCTAAGAATGGTGAGGAGAAGGAGGTGAGGCCTCTGAACACAGAAGTGGTTCTACGGCCGATGAACCAGAGCAGAATGCAAAGGAAGGGGCAGTGCCTGGTCCTGTAACTGCAAGAAACTCCTGATATACTCTTTTAAGTCCCGATCCCAAAACAGCCAGACACTGCCTGGTGCAGCAGGTACAAGAGACCAGTGAGATGCACCAAGAGGCCCAGAATAAGCAGTCTCTTGAGGGAACTCTTCCAGAGACTGTGAACACACACACAAAGGAAATTCGGGAGGTGAATCCTATAGAGACGTTTACTAATGTCTCTTCAGTCTTTCTTTTTTTTTAGACGGAGTCTCACTCTGTCACCCAGGCTGGAGTGCAGTGGCACGATCTCAGCTCACTGCACCCTCTGCCTCCCAGGTTCAAGCAATTCTCATGTCTCAGCCTCACAAGAAGCTGGGATTGCAGGCGCACCCCACCACACCGGCTAATTTTTGCATTTTTATTAGAGATAGGTTTGGCCATGTTGCCCTGAGCTCGAAACTCCTGGCCTCAAGTGATCCGCCCACCTCTGCCTCCCAAAGTGCTGGGATTACAGGCGTGAGCCACTGTGCCTGGAATCTTCAGTCTATTTTAAAAGGATTATACTGTTAGTATCCAACAATTATTTCTCTTCCTACCGGGTAAACTTCTGTCCAGAACCTGTGTTTTAGTCGCTTCTTTGTCTTCTTCAGTTGCTTATTATGCTTGAAGGAGTCGAGGTGTGTGAGAACTCCCATAATTTTAGGAAAGCCGTGTACTTGACAGATGTTTAGAAACTCAAATGTTTCCATTTCAAACCCAAAGCTGGCATCTATAAGCATCAGTACCTAAAAGCAGAACACATCATTTCTCAAAGAAACTACCAAAACAGACCACCTACACCAGGGGTTGGCAACTGGCCCACGGGCCAAATCCAGCCCAACACCTGTTTTTGTAACTAAACTTTAACTGGGACACAGCCACGTAATTCATTTACATATTGTCTATGGCTGCCTGTGCACTACAACTGCAGAGCTAAGTAGCTGCAAGAGACATGATATACAAAGCCAAAAATATTTATTATCTGGCCCTTGACAGAAAAGTCCCAATCCAGACTAAATCAAATGACTAATAGGCATCACCCTATTAGTGAGAAACCACCACCTTCTGACTTGCTCTAAAAGGCAACCATAAGACAATGGCCACTAGGATACAAACTTTCCCTTTAAGAATTTTAATGTATGAGAAGTAACTCAGAAAAGGCTCGGTCTAACTTGGACCTTACCTAAGAAATCCTAATTTAAAGAAGTGCAGTTTTCTGTAAGGTATTTTTAAGCCAAATAACAGGTCTCTTGACACCCAAAGAATGGGAAGAAAATGATAATCAATGAAATATTAAATATGTCTTAATCTCCTCATAGGAAAAAAAAAACAATCTGTTTTTTGCTGGGAAGAATGCAGTGGAAACCTTTATCTTATATGTTGATTTGTATAGCTCAATTGCTCAGAATTTTTTTTGAATTAAGTCAAAAAATAGTACGATTATGATGAATCGTAGTCTATAAGAAAATTTAAGCAGGTAAGACCAATTTTTAAAATTTAAGACACTTCAAAGATGCAAAATAATTTCAGAATTGATTCCTGGAAACTTCTAGTTTTAATATTAAAGACACTTCTGTTCTTATCTTTCCTTAGATAACTAAAAATAACAAAAAAATGGAAACAGAAATGCCCATCTTTGATTAAACTGAGAAACATTCAAAATCAGATACCACAGAATGTATGCAGGTGAGCTCATAAGAAAGCACAGCTGCCACTGCAGACTGAGGCAGCGAGCACGGCCCTCCAGCTACACTGGACCAGTTCAAAGGACAGGTGGATTATCTTCACACCACATCTGATGCCACAGAGTGCCAAGGGGCAAGCAGCTGGTTGCAGGGTCAGGAAGAACAGGGGGCAAACAGTACCTCAGCTGCCAATCTTTGTCATCTAAGCCAGTGTTACTCCCCTAATACACACACGCATATATGCACCTAAATTTACATATTGTGTGTGCCTCTGCATTCTCAGGAGGCTTTGACAACCCAGAGCAGAGCAAGCAACACAAGCTAGGCTAAATAAATTACGGTGCATCCATAGAATGGATTAAAAAGGAGGCAAAACTACAATACTTACTGATTATGTCTCTCCAAGATATATTACATGAAAAAAGCAAAGGACAGAACAGTGTGTCAAATAAGCTACCATTTGTGTTTTTAAAGGGTGGTGTGTGTGTTTAGATGCATCTGGAAGGATACTGCTCTACAGGGATCTGAGAGACCAGCAGTTAGAGCAGGGAAAAAGAAAATGTGCATTGTGTGTACGCTGCATTACAGTTAGAGTACTTTACCATGTGTGTGTTCTTTTTGAAAATCTTAAAAAGATTTACATAATAGGCATCTCTCTCAATGATGGTTAAGAGGCTGGGAAGGGTAGCAGGGAGGGAGGGACAAAGAGGGAAAGGTTAACAGGTAGAAAAATATAGTTCAATAGAATAAATTCTAGTGCCCAACAGCACAATAGGGTGGCTATAACTTTAATTTAGAATAACTAAAAGAACGAAATTGAAATGTTCCTAACACAAAGAAATGATGTTTGAGGTGATAGATATCCTAATTACCCTGATTTGATCATCACACATTGTATACTTCTATCAAAATATCACATGTACCCCATAAATATGTACAACTATTATGTATTCCTAATAATTAAAAATAAAAATGTAACAGCATCTCTTAGTATGTATGTCTTCAAAATTAGAAACTTGCTACATTTTAAATAAAAGAGAAACAAATGACTTCTTTGAACTATCCCAATCATTTCAAGTACACGAGATTTAGGAAGCTTATACTACATTAATAACACTTATTTTTATTAACAGCAGCATTACACGTTCAAAATTTGAATGTTATTTAGCTTCCTGACATTGCAATGGCACAATTTTAAAATCTGTATTACTTTTTACTTTGTAATTTAGGAGTTTCCTGGGCCAAAGTATAAAATCTATAGCTCTTTGTCACCACACCAAACAGCTATCTAGAAAAAACTAAATAAAAAGGTATCTGTCACCCCACACTTCCTAATCAATATGGTTTTTTTTTTTTTACTAATTTGTATTTTATTTTTGCTAATTTAAAAGACAGTTAATAGAATATCAGAAAATAGTGAACCTTACCATTTCCATAAAAGCAAACCCGTGTACGTTTTCCATACACTGAGTACTGTCTAGATTTTCTATTGATAAACTCTGACCACTTCTTGAGGGCAATTCATGTACTTACTTATGATTATCATTAAGGAGGAAGATTCTAGAACCATCGGGAACAAGGGTCCCACCATCACACAAGTTACTTAACAGGTAATACTGACTCACCTCAAGGGTGTATCAAGGGTTTATGTAAGCTTAATTTGTAGTAAGCAGTTACCATAGTGCCAGGAAGGGTCTAGGAAGAAACGGTACTTACTATGATATATTTGAACGTATGTATATATTATGAACGTGTGTGTGTGTGTGTGTGCCTGTGTGTGTGTGGATACACACACAGGCACACACACACGCAAGTTAATGAGTTCTTATTAGCTGTGTTCATTAAAGGTTTTTCTCTATCTTGTGATTTGCTTTTAGATTTTGGAATATATTTCATTGTGCACATTCCATTTTGATTATTAATATAACAACATTTATTATTATTATTTATTATTATCATCAATTCAATCACATGTACTGTATCCCTGATGAAGACCATGTTTCCTTTAACAATCATAATACTTTCTTCCCTTCATCACGGGGTAAATAACCCATTACAATGCTGTAAGTCTCCATCAGCACCCCAGGCTGCCCCTGCTGACTTACCAGATCTGCTACTTTAGCCAGATCAATCATCATGTTGATGTCACAACCACATTCAATAATGGTGAGTCTGCGCTTTTTACCTATAAGTGAAAAGACAAAAAGTTAACTTTAAAAAGACTGAAAAAACTCTAAGCATCAACTCTAATTTTCATTTTTTAATTGTATCCAATAAAACACCATATATGTTTACAGGAGTATACTAGAAGTTCATTTTAATAGGCAAAAACTGGTAACATAAAATAAATTTCATTTTGTTTTTCTTGCTGTGTTCTAAACTGAAATAATATCAGAAGTCTACCCAGATGAATAAAAGTGCTCAGACAGAGAAAATCCTGGCTGGACAGGCTCCATGATAACCACGATCCTGCTGTTCAGCTGCAGGCCAATGTCTTCACCTCTATCAAAACTTCCTGTATTCCCACTATAGCTGAAAACATCCTCAAACATAATGCAACAGAATATTCATGACAATAATTATTTCTGATTTAAGGTAAAAAGAACATGGTCAAGAAAATATGGGTCGGGCACAGTGGCTCACGTCTTTAGTCCCAAAACCTTGGGAGGCCAATGCAGGTAGATCCCTTGAGCCCAGGAGTTTTCAGACCAGCCTGGGTCACATGGGGAAACCCCATCTCTACAGTGAAAGGAAAAAAAAAAAAAAGGAAAAATTAGCCAGGCATGGTGGCATACACTACTCAGAAGGCTAAAGTAGGGGGACTGCTTGAGCCTAGGAGGTTGAGGCTGCAGTGAGCTGTAATCACCCCACTGCACTCCAGCCTGTGCCACAGAGTAAGACTCTGTCTCAAAAAAAGAAAAGGAAAATATGGATGCTCCACAGATAAAGAAAAGCCTTAATCCAACTACATTATTGCAATAACAAAAGATTTCAGACTGTACATTGCCATTCTACCACTGGAAGCTTGTTTCATTTTCCCTCAAACTCGGAAAGGTCACCATCTCCCAAAGCAGACAAATTATCATAGGAAAAAGAGAAAACTCACTTCCACCAGAATGTGGCTTCATAAGGGCAAGCATGTGTGCCTGGCACATAGGAAGTGTGTGCTATCTGTTAATGATGTGTTCATGGTGACCAGGCCTCCTAGGCCCTTCCAAGGAACATACCTGGCAAAGCTATAGGGCAGTCACGATAAGACATGTATCACATCCTTATCTCTGAGAACTTACCCTTTTCTGAAGCTATAGCCAACTTAGTAAAAGCATAAGAAAGGTTAACATGATACGACAATCTTTAATATGTTCCACTCAAGAAAACAACAAATATATGCATGTTCCTTAGATGGCAACAGCCACGCCAACTATGTCTGTGGCAGCATCTCCTACCTGACACGATTGTCACCGGGCCTCTGATCTCGGTCAGCTTCTGCCGGGTGAAGTTCCGAATGAGGCATTGTATTAAAGTGCTCTTTCCAACTTTTGGAGGCCCCATCACTACCACCACTATTGGTGGGGGCTCTAGTGGAGTTCGATCAACCACTGGAATATGATGCTTTTTTGTCTTCAAATCCTGAGTTCTATTCATGAAAACCAAAAATAGTAAACTCATTTTCAAAATAGAGTAAAAGGTATCAATCTTATAAGTAGGCTATTTTTTAGTATACTTATAGAGAGTACTTTAGTATATTAGAGAGTACAACAGACAATATATAAATATATTAACTTGTTCATTATTGGCTTGTTAATTTCTGGCCCCCATCCAAATAATTGCTATTCAATAACACGTAACAAGATGACTTCAATAGTATATAGAGTTGAAAATTAAACATCCCTTAAATCTGACTGGGTTTTATGAGTGACTTTAACAGTAAAAGGTAATTACCGAGGCAGTGCATCATAACAGATAAGAGCAGAAGCTCTAGAGTTAAATTTGACTCTCTTATTTACTGGTTATATGATTGGAGGTAACTTGTTTTCTTGACCTCAGTTTTCTTATCCCCAAAATGAGGGCAGCCTTACTCTAGTAAGGCTGCTGGAAACATTTAGTTGAAAAATGTTTAAAGTACATTGCTAGGCATATCACAAGGACTCACTAAATAAAGCTATGTTAGTATTAAATACCGTAATTTTTGTATTTTATATTACAACCATGTAAAACATATCCAGAGGGAAAAAGCACATTTATCACCATAGAAACAGTTTAAAATTTAGGAACAAACAAATTCTATGAATTCTTTTATCTTGGGCAAGAAAGACCAACCAGTGTGCAGATGCTGGAGGCAAGGCAGCTTCTATGGGAAAGGTTTCTCATGTTTTAGTGAAAGCCACACAGCATGCATCTCCATGTCCTTTGGAGCTGGAGTAGACTCGTGAATCCAAATGTCACCTGTCAGAGGCTCCTCCTATTTAAAAAGAATCAATGGAAGAACCACCAGACTGCAGCTAAACATACCTGTGAAAGGATCGAGCCATCCGCACAGCAGACTGAACTGCAAAAGCTTTGGGATTTCTCTTCCGGGCATCTTCTTCGTCTCCTAGCTGGAGATCCTGCAGATGCCTCTTCTTTTTCTTTTCAGCTTTTGGCCCACTGTTTTTCTTTCTGTGTTTCTTCTGGTCCTTAGCCTCCATAGTGGCTATTTACCAATAACAAGTAACTCTAACTTACAAGGAAGAAGGTTGGGGTAAGGATGTGGGAGAAGCATTTTATGATCTAGGTAATACCCAGGGAAAAAACTGTAAATTTCATTTATTTCTTTATGAAGAGATAATGGATTTGTTTACTGAACAAGGGTAGAAAGTGCTTAACCATCCCCAATTTCATTTCTCTCTCTTATGCTATACATTAGATGAGTTACCTCTGCTAAGGTTACATTTTATGGTTAAGTTACTTTTTAATCATCTTAAGTGTCAATATCAAAAGTATTTATTTCTGCAAGAATGGAAATATTCTATATCTGTACTTTTCAGACGTTTAGCCATTAGCCATATGTGGTTACTTAAAATGTACTGAGGGAAACTGAAAAAATGAATTTTTAATTGATTTCATTCTAACTAAATGGTCACATGTGGCTACCTTACTGGACAACTCAGACCTAGATATCAACTGGACTAATGAAGTGATTTCCTAACTTCAACTAAAACTTAAATTTCAATAAAAAATTTAAAAGCCTTTTTTTTTTTTGAGGCAGAGTTTTGCTCTTGTCACCCAGGCTGGAGTGCAGTGGCAAAATCTTGGCTCACTGCAACCTCTGTCTCCCAGGTTCAAGCAATTCTCCTGCCTCAGCCTCCCAAGTAGCTGGGATTACAGGCATGCATCACTACACCCCTCTAATTTTGCATTTTTAGTAGAGATGGGGTTTCACCATGGTGGCCAGGCCGGTTTCGAACTCCTGACCTCAGGTGATCCACCCGCCTCCCAAAGTCCTGGGATTATAGGTGTGAGCCACTGCACCAGGCCTGAAAACGTTTTTATGAACCTCCAATATGATCGCAGTATTACTTTTAGTACCTGTTGACTCTGTAAAACTTCTAAATTACAACTCATCTACATACATTTGAAAAATAGCAGTTATCTGTATGTGTGAGAAATGACTGGTTCTAGATGATGCCTGAAGACTCCATGGACTTACAGAGACCCTTTCAGTGATTTCTGAGTTACCTGGCAATCTGTGGCCAATAAATTGGTAATCACTGAATTAGTGAGCTTTTAGGAAATCAGGGTACATAAAATCTGACAGCTTGTTTTTAAAAAGGTGGGGCAGGGTGCCATTTCATTCAATTAAGGTACTATATTAATTCCATTTAATAAATATTTGTGTCTGTCTATGATGTGCTAGGCACTGTGCCAGTAAATGGGTACAGCTATGATCTGATTTGCAGAGGGAAATCCAAACTAGTATCTTCCATGCCATGCAATGAGGGATACATTGGAAGACTGCACTGGAGCATGGAGGTGAGTCAGAGGCTTCCCACAGGCACACACACCAGTGTGGAAAAAGAAAGTTTTCTTTTTTTTTTTTTTAGTCAAGAGTCTCACTCTGTCGCCAGGCTGGAGTGTAGTGGCGCTATCTCAGCTAACTGCCACCTATGCCTCCTGGGTTCAAGAGATTCTCTTGCCTCTGCCTCCAGAGTAGCTGGGCCTACAGGTACGCGCCACCACGCCCAGCTAATTTTTTTTGCATTTTTAGTGGAGACAGGTTTCACCAAGTTGGCCAGGATGGTCTCGAGCTGTTGACCTCGCGATCCGGACACCCCGGCCTTTCACTAGGATTACTGGCATAACCCATTCTGCCGGGCCTATTAAGTCTTTATGTATCAACAGAAATTCAAGGAACGCTGGTCGGAAGTTAGGAGAGCTGGGCACTAGGAGCGCTCTGAAACTGAACAGCTGTGTGATTTCAGAGATTATGTTTCTTCTCTACTTTATTTTAGTTCCGAACTTGTACTAATGTTTTTCTCTCCATGTCTTTCTTCTTGGTGGGAAAAGCACAATTTGGGGTCAACAGATCCGGCTCAGGTCTAAGTCGCCTGTCAGGACCCCATATCCAGGAAACGATGTCTCTCTGCTACCTTCCCTCCCCGTCCCGTCACTCTTCCAACGACCCCGGCACACCTCCTATAGATGCGAAATCTGCCGATCCTCCGGAGCAAAGATGACCCAGAGGACCGGGGAACGACGTTCCCACCCGCGCGACTGGCGAGCCTCCCACTGCCCAGGACCCAGGGACCTCACCGCCACCTACCACAGCCTGGCACCGAACCGGATTACAATCGCAACTCCTCAAGTCCGCATGGAAACCACCGGAAACGGAAATTCACCATCGCGCTGACTCGCCGGAGGGAAACAAGAAGGCAGAAAAAAGAAACCGGCCAGGGGACGACTTTCAGGGGAGAGCCGGAAGAACGAGTCGTGAACAGCTGACTATACGCGCAGGCGCCGTCCACGCAGTGCGGTCGGCAAGGTCCGTGTCCTTTCTGATTCTGCCCCTCCCGCGCTCGGAATCCACGGCCTCACCTCCCGCGGTGGGACTCCCCAGCAGCGTGCACCGCGCTCGCCGGAGTCCTCCCGGAAGGCCAGGGCGGCTGTGCGACCTGGCGCCGGTAACTTGGTGTGGTACAAAAGCCGAAAGGAGACACATTTGGTCCTGGCCGCCCCGGGGTCACCGTGCCGGGGAGGAATGGACTATCGCTCAATTGGGAGCCCACTTCCTCTTCTTTAAAGATGACAGATGTGGCACATCTCGCTTTCCATGGTGCCCTAAAGCCCTCTTTTGGCCGGGCGCGGTGGCTCACGCCTGTAATCCCAGCACTTTGGGAGACCGAGGCGGGAGGATCGCTTGAGCCCAGGAGTTCAAGACCAGCCTGGGCAACATAGGGAGACTCCTTCTCGCGGTTGAGGGGCGGGGGGAGGGGGAAATTAGCGGGCGTCGTGGTGGTGCCTGTAGTCCCAGCAACTCTGGAGGCTGAGGCGGGAGGATCACTTGAGCCCTGGAGGCGGAGGTTGCAAGTGAGCTGAGATTGAGCCACTGCACTCCAGCCTGGGCGGGACAGCGAGACACTATTTCAAAGAAAAATAAATAAAATAAGGCCCTCTTTTGCCAGGACCAACAGATGCTGAGGACAGGGACAAACTGACCCAGCCTAAACTGCCTTGCCTTCTGTGCTCCTGGGAAGGGGGCTTCCCCTGAGGGAACGTAGCATGTGGCCATTTTCTTCGTGCACAGCTTTGCCTTCCCAGGTCTCTGTCCATTCCCACCTGAGGAAATGCCTTGGAGTCTGTCTGACCTCCAGCCCAGCTACTTGGGATGCCTACAGAGCATACATTGTCAGAGGATGCATCTTCCTCTAATCTTGGTGGGTTTCTTTTTAATATGATCCCACCGGTGTACTCAAGGCTCAATTCTACACCAGAAAACCAGGCCACTCCTGTCACCGAGACCCCTAGGCTTCAGGTCCTCTTACAGGGACCTTGTTCTCAAAACCCCCAGGTATTCACTCTGCATACACTATATACTGGGTGTTGGACTAGGGAGGCTACCCATGTGGTGCATGGTTCCCTTATCCGTGAAGAGCCTAGGATGTTGTGACTTCTTCACACTAGGCCTCCTACTTCTTGGAGATTTCAGTATCAGGGAAGATAATCATTCTAATATCCTTTTGGTCTCACGAAGACCACTCTCGTCCTCTGCCCTACCTCAGCTTCCCCCTCCCTCCACAATCAGACCTTAGACCTTGTCAGGTCCAAAGACTGCAACCCCCACAGTATCTCACTCTGACCACCACCTCCTAGCTATTCAGGTTACTCCCTACACTGCCCTGAAACAAAACTCCTGCAACCTTACCAGCAGCTCCAATCCACATCTTACTACTTGTTCACTCTTTATTCCTTCCTTAATTACTTTTCCCTCTCTAGTGAGCCAGCTTAAACTCCATGGCCAATCATTCTCATTAGTCCCTTGAACATAATTGACCCACCTCCCTGTCACCTCCTATCTGCTTGGTAAGATGGAAGCCCTGGATAAACCCAGCTCTCAATCTATTCCATGCCACAACCATACAACTAAACATGGCTGGAGGAAAACAGGACCATGCCAGATTAATCCTGGTCTATTCAATCTTCCATTTTTCCAAATGAGTATTTCATACTTCCTCCTCTCTGTTCAATCCTTCCTGCTGCCTCCCCCTTCCTTGCCTCCTGCTTTGCTAAGAGAATAGAAGTGGTAAAAGTCTTCCACAGACTCCCACCTCTACCTCCACCCATCTGCCTCCTGTTGCCTGCCTGAGACTATGGATGAACCATTGCTGTGTCTACCCAAAGAATCCTGCACTGGACTACTGAATTCCATCATCTCTTACTGCTCCAGAGGGTCACTCCAGCCATCCTATCCTCTCTCCACCATCATCACTATTTCCCTTTCTACTGGTCTCTTCTCATCATCACACAACATGCAGCTATTTCTCTCATCTTCAAAACACATAAATTAGTCTTGACCCTATCTCCTATACCAGGACCTGCACCTTTTCTCCACTCCCCTTTGTGGCAAAACTTCACATAAGAATGGTCAATACATACTCTGGCTCCACTCCTCCTGTTCTCTCTTTGATTCACTTATCTCACAGGACTCCACCTGCAGCCCTGGATGTTCTTTCTCAGCTGCCTTTGCTGGTTCCCCTGCTCTTGCCTGACTTATTTAAATTAGAGCAAGGCCATAGGTTCAGCCTTCAGTTTTCCTTTTCTTCTGTGTCTATACTTATTCTCTGAATGACCTCATTCTGTCTCAGTTTTACATGCCATCCGTATCAGTTATTGATACACTATGGGTCTGTCCCCACCCAAATTTTGTGTCGAATTGTAATCCCCAACATTGGAGGTGGGGCCTGGTAGGAGGGGATTGGATCATGGGAGCAGAGTCTTCATGAATCCTTTAGCACCATTCCTCTAGCGCTGTCATCATGATAGAGTTCTCACAAGATCTGGTTGTTTAAAAGTGTGTAGCACCTCCCCGTGCTCTTTCTTCCTCCTGCTGCAGCCATGTAAGACATGGGGGTCAATGAGCTGCAGTTTCTTCTGCCTCCAATCTAGAAAACCTGATGGAATGATCAAGGTGTCCTGGAAAGATTTTGAGTTCGAAGAGACAATCCCTTCCAGGAACTCAAGGAGAATTTTGTGTGTTGTTTAAAGAGTAAGAAGCTGCTGGGTGTGGCAGCTCACACCTGTAATTGCTGTGCTTTGGAAGCTAGAGGCAGGAGGATCACTTGAGGGCTAGAGTTAGAGACCAGTCTGGGAAACACAGTGAGACAAAAAAAGCAAGAAGACCCCTCTCTTTACCCCTGCGTGAGAGACGTGACTAGAAGGCAGAAAGCTAGCTGTCGAGGGGGAGTCTTGCTCTTCATCAGGCAGAGGCAGGGGCTGCTTCCTGGGGCAGAGGTGTGGCTGGTATTTCTGGCTCTGTAGTTCCTGATGAAGACATACAGGGGCACCCAAGCTAACCTTTGGCAAAACTAGGAGCTGAATTCAGGAGTCCCTGATGCCAGCTTCTGGTGTGGTCCCCCTCTCTTCCCCCATGCGTCTCGCTCCTTAGCTCCCTCCCCACCAGCTCCAGCTGTCTGGCAGAGGATGTTTTGCTCCTCAGAAGCTGGGATTTGTAAGTACTTATGGGAACGTGGAACAAATCAGTGGCTGACAGGCCTAGGGAGCGGCAGGCCCTTTCCTACAGGTCAGCAGCTTCACTCCCCCTTCACACACCCTGTCCTGATTTGAGGGAGCCCAAGATGACAGAGGGAGTAGTCAAGCAAGATATGAGGTGGTAGCCTCCACAGGAGCTCAAAGGGTGCACTTGTCCATCTGCCCCGGGCTCAGCTTCCATGCTGAGAGTCACTCACATCTCTCCACCCTCACCACAGCTCATCTGTGTGCTCACACAGCCAAGGCCACACTGACCCCAAATACACACTCTTTCAACTCTCAGCACTTCACTGTCACACTCACTTGTGTGCACACATGCTTTCTAAATTCCACAGTCACGTGGATGCTCACAGGCTCACACAGAGGCTCACACTCACAGACCCACTGGGGGCCCAGATCCTGGTAATTCCCCACAGGTCTTTTTTTTGTTTTTGAGACAGAGTCTTACTCTGTTGCCAGGCTGGAGTGCAGTGGCACGATCTCTGCTCACTGCAACCGCCGCCTCCCAGGTTCAAGCGATTCTCCTGCCTCAGCCTCCCAAGTAGCTGGGATTACAGGCACGTGCCACCACAACCAGCTAATGTTTGTATTTTTAGTAGAGACGGGTTTTCACCATGATGGCCAGGATAGTCTCAATCTCTTGACCTCATGATCTGCCCACCTCGGCCTCCCAAAGTGCTGGGATTACAGGTGTGAGCCATCGCACCCATCCTCCCCACAGATCTTAATAAAGGTTCTGGGAGGGAAACTTGTTTCCTAAGGCAGGTTGGGAGTGTGTGTGTGTGTGTGGGGGGGCGGTAGAGTGTGAGTGTGAGAGTGTGTATATGTGTGTTAGTGTGTGTGTAAGGGGCAGGAGTGACTAGGTCCTGAGTTTAGGGAGTGCGGAACAGAGATGGAGACAGGCGTGGACCAAGAGCCTCTCAGCACTGATATCCTGGAAGGGAAGCCGGGCTGAGATAAGGGCAAGGCAAAGAAATAGACAATGACAAGGATCAAGCCAGAGCCAGGGAGGGACTGGGGACAGAGCCCACCCCCATGAGAAGCTGTCACATTGCTGCTCTGGTGGCCTGTGACAGCAGCACCATCTCCAGTTGGAACCTCCCACCTCTGGATCTTGTCACTGTGACTTTGCTTTGCTACTTGGGCAGACAGGAGTGGTGACAGGCAGGGAAGATGGTGCCCAGGGCAGCTGGCCATGCCACTCCGGCCTGGCTGCCAACGCACCCATCACTGCTCATCTCATCACCTGGGGGGGCCCAGATGAAACTAGCGATCAGCCTGGCTGCACTTGCCTCCTAGTGTCACAGTGGAGGCTAGGGGAGCAACCGGCCTTCCTCCCCAGAAGGTGGGCAAGGTTAACCAGACCTTGCTTGGATCCCTGAAGCCTGTAGCTGAGCTTGGGGAGAACTGGCCAAGTGTCTGCTCCCAGGCACCCAGGAACTATTAGAAAGAGACAGGAACCAGAATATGAGACAGGCTTGAGGAGACAGTTTGAGAAGACACATTTTTGGCATAAACTGGGGGCCCCTCTCTGCGCTCGCTGAGCCGGTGGCCTGCACGGTACTGAGCCTGCCCCTGGCTGTGCCCGCCTGGGACAGTGCCTGAGCAGTGGCCAATCCCACCTGGATGTCCTGGGCCAGCTCCCACTCCACGCCCGCTGTCCTCGGTGGGGAGAGGCTCGCGCTGCTCCTCGTCAGGCTTGAGGGCTGCTGCAGCTGGGCTCGGATTCCTGGGACAGCCTCGAGGGGCAGCCTTGGGCTCCTGCACATCTGGGTCCCACCTGCTCCTTTTCCATGCTGCCTCCATTCAGCGAAAGGCCCTGTTGGAATGCCCTCATCCATTCCAGTAAATACTGGTTTTTCTCATTCTTGCTCTGCCCAGAGCTTCATCAAGTGGGCAGATGTGAGTCTCTCATAAAAGCTGGAGGCCTGGCCAGATGCAGTGGCTCACGCCTGTCATCCCAGCACTTTGGGAGGTCGAGGCAGGTGGATCACTTGAGGTCTGGAGTTTGAAACCAGCCTGGCCAACATGGTGAAATCCTGTCTCTACTAAAACAAAGTAGCTGGGTATGGTTGTGTGCCTGTAATCCCAGCTACTCGAGAGGCTGAAGCATGGTAATCGCTTGAACCTGAGAGGCAGAGGTTGCAGTGAGCTAAGATCATGCCAATGCACTCCAGCCTGGGCAATAAAGTGAGACTCTGTCTAATAATAATAATGCTGGAAGCCTGAGCTGGCTTAAGCACAGGCAAATAAAATGGAACAGCGGGTAGTGGGCACCCAGAGACAGCCTGTCCAGCTTGGGAAGCTTCAGGATGGGATCTCAGACCAGGCTGGGCCCAAAGCAGCTCGGCTGGGGACTGAAGACTCTCACTGGGTTACCATCCAGGCAGACCCTCCTGGACAAAAGCCATCCCTATGCCCACCTGCCAGTGAGGTTGCCCAGTCCCTGGGTGGCCTGGGCCACCTGACACATGGCCCTTAACAGTCTATACAGCACCTAGCCCTCCACTGTGAGGTGGCCCAGGCAGGCTGGAGCACCCATTTCACAGATGAGAAAGCTGAGCTTCAGACAGAAAAGGCAGCTCTCCTTTGCACACATAGGCAAGAAGTGGCAGGATGAGCCCAAAAGCCAGGGCTGAAGACCCTGGCCCAGCACTTTCCCTGTAGGACACTGTGAAGGCTCTCACCCCAGCTCAGGTCAGCTTCTGAGGGATTGGGCACAGAGTGCCAGTTACATAGAAGCCCAGAGCTGGAGTGCTGGGACTGATGTTTTTGAGTGCCTGTGCCAGATCTAGTACCCAGGGCTTCTTCCTGTTGGTCTCTATAAAACCTCTCTCCAGCCTTAGGGCTGGGTGCAGTGGCTTATGCCTATAATCCCATTTGTCTTGAAGATGTCCTTTTATCTGGTAATGCCCAGATAAAAGCTGAGTTAATTAGCATTTTATCCTTATGCATCCGTGGGGACAAGCAGTTCAGCTAAACTTTCATGAAACAAAGACAACATTTGTGGGGTCTGTGTCTGGCCTTATCATAGGTGGGACATCCTTTGAGGGGCATCCATGAGTCTTAGCTAAATCAATGGGGAAAGGGAGTTTTTCAGTAAGGCAGGAACACAAGGTGGGCATTTCTTCAACATCACTATTTCCCAGTGCCTCAGGGCTCGAGTAAAATTCAACAGTGTCACTATCAATACCTGAGCATACATCATAAAAGAAATAGCTGAACACTCCAAATCTTTATTTACTGAGGAACTGCCAAACAACCATGTTCATGGATTTTGAAAATATCATGGCATGCTGCATCTTGCCATCTGGGACATGTTCCAGACTCAAATGAATCTCATGGACATAAGATTAGCTACAGACAGAATTGTGAAGAGCAACAGAACATCTTAAACTACCTGGATAATTCAGAATCTAAGTGGAAAAAAAAAAACAAAACTGGAATGCTTGGGGCCACTCTGTGAGTTATGAGGTGCATGATTCAGGTCATTCCTTTCAACCACAGTCACAGATGCAAAAGACAATGGAACTGAGTAACTTGCAGTCTTGTCATGAACACCAAGCTGGAGTGAAATAATGTGATCTCTGCTCACTGCAACTTCTGCCTCCCGGATTCAAGTGATTCTCCTGCCTCCGCCTCCTGAGTAACTGCCATTACAGGCACCTGCCACCACACATGGCTGATTTTTTGTATTTTTAGTAGAGATGGGGCTTCACCATGTTGGCCAGGCTGGTCTCGAACTCCTGACCTTGGGTGATCCATCTGCCCCAGCCTCCCAAAATGCTGGAATTACAGGCCTGAGCGACCACACCTGGCTATGCAATTTTCTAATCTTTAATGTTCTTCTATAGAAGACTGAAGATTATCTATAGAAATTGAAGAACTCCATATATTCAATCTTTAGTTTTTTTGTTCATTTTTTTTTTTTTAGGAGTCTCACTTCATTGCCCAGGCTGGAATGTAGAATGTAGCGGCACAATCTCAGGTCACCACTACTTCTGCTCTTGGGTTCAAGTGATTCTCCCACCTCAGCCTCCTGAGTAGCTGCAATTATAGGCATGCACTATCACACTCAGCTAATTTTTGTATTTTTAGGAGAGAAGGGTTTCGCCACGTTGCCCAGGATGGTGTTGAGCTCCTCAGCTCAAGTGATCTGCCCCACTTGGCCTCCCAAAGTGTTGGGATTATAGGCATGAGCCATCATGCCCCACCTTATGTTTTCAGTCTTTAAAAGAATGTCTATGTCTTCATAGTTTTGCTCAGTGTTAATGAAGAAATCCTTGCCAAAGTCCCACCAAGTGCCCCATGTACAGTGGCAATACTCTGAGCTCCCGGATGTTGCAAGCTGCTTCACTGGATGCTGAGACTTAGTTACTGCAGAAATGCTGAGACTGCTTGTTGAGGAAGGAGGAGATTATAATAAATAATCTTTCGAAGGATTTTTTTTTTGAGATGGAGTTTCATTCTTGTTGTCCAGGCTGCAGTGCAATGCTGTGATCTTGGCTCACTGCAACCTCTGCCTCCTGAGTTCAAGCAATTCTCCTGTTTCAGCCTCCAGAGTAGCTGGGCTTATGGGCATGCACCACCATGTCCGGCTAATTTTTGTTTTTTAGTAGAGATAAGGTTTCTCCATATTGGTCAGGATGGTCTTGAACTACTAACTTCAGGTGATCTGCCCGCCTCAGTCTCCCAAAGTGCTGGGATTACCAGTGTAAGCCACCACGTCCAGCCTTGCTGAGGATCTGTAAAGCTATTCACAAACTTCAATCACAAATCTACCCTTGGAAGTTGTTTTCTCTGGGAAACTACATTGCTGTTTGTGCCTAACAGTGTGGACA
This sequence comes from Cacajao melanocephalus, assembly GCA_963573385.1. NCBI lineage: Eukaryota > Metazoa > Chordata > Mammalia > Primates > Pitheciidae > Cacajao > Cacajao melanocephalus. The sequence continues at coordinate 69 of CAUYLG010062863.1, read as the reverse complement.
TGGTGGCTGCAGCTCTCCTAGGCCCTACTGTGGAAGCTTCCTCCTCAACAGAGCCTCAGTATTTAGCAA
>CAUYLG010062860.1:0-16829 GCA_963573385.1 Cacajao melanocephalus | reverse complement strand
ATTAGGTCCCATTTGTCTATTTTGGCCCTTGTTGCCAATGCTTTTGGTGTTTTGGTCATGAAGTCCTTGCCTGTGCCTATGTCCTGAATGGTTTTGCCTAGATTTTCTTCTAGGGTTTTTATGGTGTTAGGTCTTATGTTTGTCTTTAATCCATCTGGAGTTAATTTTAGTGTAAGGTGTTAGGAAGGGGTCCAGTTTCTGCTTTCTGCACATGGCTAGCCAGTTTTCCCAACACCACTTATTAAACAGGGAATCCTTTCCCCATTGCTTGTTTTTGTCAGCTTTGTCAAAGATCCAATGACTGTAGATGTGTATTGTTGCTTCCGAGGCCTCTGTTCTGTTCCATTTGTCTGTCTCTGTTTTAGTACCAGTACCATGCAGTTTTGATTACTGTGGCCTTGTAGTATATTTTGAAGTCAGGCAGCATGATGCCTCCAGCTTTGTCTTTGTATTGTTTGCTTGTTTGTGTATGTATTTCTTTATTTATGAGACAGTCTCCTATTATTGATTGTTTTTTTGTTTATAGACTTATTATTTTTGAGATAGAGTCTCACTCTGTTGCCCAGGCTGGAGTGCAGTGGTGCAATCTCAGCTCACTGCACCCTCCACCTCCTGGTTTCAAGCACTTTTTTTGCTTCAGCCTTCTGAGTAGCTGGGACTATAGGCATGTGCCACCACGCCTGGGTAATTTTTTGTATTTTAGTTGAGACTGGGTTTCACTGTGTTTCCCAGGCTATTCTCAATCTCCTGAGCTCAGGCAATCCTCCCACCTCGGCCTACCAAAATGCTAGGATGACAGACATGAGCCACCACGCCTGTTCTGTTGTTTATTTTTAATTATCAAAAGCACATAACTTGAAATTTACATTCTGAAATATATTTAAATATTCAGTTCATCATGCCAACTAAATTGACATTGTTATACAACATATCTCTAGAATGTTTTCATCTTGCAAAACTGAAACTCAGTACATGTTAAATTCCTACCCATTTCCCCCACTGCCTGGCCCTCTACAAACATTACTGCTTTTTCTGTGTCTAATACTACAACTGATTTAGATATCTGACACAAATGGATTAATACAGTCTGTGTCTTTCTGTGGCTAGCTTATTTTGTTTTGCATAATGCCATCGTGATGTATCTTTATTATAGCTGTTAGAATATTTTCTGCTTTAAAAAAAAACTGAGTAATATGCCGTTATTTTTATATTCCACGTTATATTTATCCATTCATTTGAGGAGGGAAATTCAGGTTGTTCTAATCTATTGGCATTCATTAATAATGCTGTAATCAGTATGGGTGAGCAAATAGCACTTCACGTGCTTCATGTGACCATGTATATGAGAGTTTATATTTGTGCTGCATAATGTTATATTGGTGTAGTTGTTCACCTATATGCCCATACTAGACTGTTTTAATATAGTTTATTATATTTGTTGAAACGTTTCCTGTTCTTTAAAAACTGAGTAACATCCCATTATTATTATATTCTAAATTATATTTATTCATTCATTTAGTGAGGTAATTTGTGTTGCTCTCACGTATTGGCTGTCATTAACAATGCTCTAATCGGTAGGAGTATGCAAACAACTATTAATGTGATCACATATGTGAAAGTTTATATTTGTGCTGCATTATATTTTATTGGTCTAGTTGTTCATTCCCATTTATGTTGATATTAAACTGTTTTAATTGCTGTAGGTTTGTAATGTGTTTTGAAATCAGGAACTGTGATACCTCCAACACTGTTCTTGTTTTTAAAGATGGTTGGTCACTTCATTTTGTCTTGAAATTTTATGTGACTTTTGGGTTGTTGTTTCTATTTCTGTAAAAATGGAATTAGAATTTTGAAAGGAATTGCATTGAACCTGTAGATCACATTGGGCAGTGTGGGCATTTTCACAATATTAATTATAGCAACTTTTGAAGAAGAGAATGTTCAAATGAGAGTTTCCATATATTTGTGAATTTTTCACTTTTCTTCTAGTTACTGACTTACACTTTCAGTCCATTTTGGTTACAAATAATCTGTAAAATTTCAATTTTAAACAACTTTTGACTTCTTTTGTGGCCCAACAGGCACTCTGTTCAAGATAATTTTTATGAGCTATTGAGAAGGGCATGTAACCTGATGTCATTGGGGTATGATTTCTATATCTCCATGAGGCATAATTTTCTTACACTGCTCTCAATTCCTCTGCTCTCTTATCAATATTTATTCTTATTTTATTATTCATTACTGAAAGTGAGATATGAGATATTCAAATGTTCTTTTACCTATCTATTGCTTCAATTCTGTTAATATTTGCTTTATATATTTGAGAACCATAATGTGAGACAGACAGACAGACACACACACATAAACATGTGTATACACACATGTGTCATAGGTTCCAGTGAATGAACCCCTTTCTTATTGTTTAATGTCCATTTTGTCTCTTGTGACTTTTGATTTAAAGTATATTTTATAAAATATGGTAATTTTTAACTTAAGGTGTATTTCTGGTAATATAATTTTGACCTCTGCTGATCTCATTTGATCAGTCTTTACAGAGGATGACTACTTCCATCCTTCCAGTTTTAGTCTCTTTTCATCATTTGATATGAAGTGACTGTTGTAGACAAGCACAGTTGGTTTTGGCTTCTAAATTATTTTTATAAATGTCTTTATTCAGTGTATGTCTCTTGAATTTGGAAGTTTATTTAATTACTATTTAAATAAATTTGTGGAAAAAAAGTACTTACTATTGCTGTTTTATTGTTTTGATTTCTTTAGCTTTTTCTTCTCTCTGTTTTCCTTTGTGTCTTTTTGATATTTGTGCTGATATGCTTTCACTGCTTCATTATTTTCTCTTGTATTTTTATAGGCATTTTCTCTGCGTATACCTTGGCAATTATATAAAACATAAAGTTACAATAGAATATTTTAATCTTGTAAAAATGTAACGAGTTGCATACCAAAATTTTCCCTTGTTACATCTGGCCACAACTTCATGTTACGGATGTTAATTATATCTCATGTTATGTATCCATTGACAGATATTTACGATTATCTGTATGCTTTTATCTTTAAAATTTTAGAGAGTAATTAAAACTATTTAGAACGTCATCATGCTAATGCTACAGAATTTTATTTTGTGCATATGCACATAGTTTTTTGATAATTACATATTGTTTTCTAGTATAATTTTTTTCAATGAAAGTGATTCTTTATATTAATTCTTATAAGGCAGGTGTAGTTTCAATATACTTTTCAGCATTTGGTTTTCTAGAAAGTTTTTTTTTTTTTTTCATTTCGTAGGACAGTTTTGCTAGTTATCTTATCATTGCTTGAAAGTATTTTTCAGCAGTTTGACTATATCTCACAATTCTCTTCTGGCCTGCAAGGTTTCCGTTGACAAATTAAGTGTTCATAGGAGAACGCTTACAAAAGACACATCACTTTTCACTTGCTGCTCTCGAGTTTCTCAGCTTGTCTGACTTTTAAAATCTTGGCTTGTGTATGTGTCTTGTTATGGATTTGTTTGTATTGTAGTTGGAGTTTGTTGAGTTTCTTGATTTTTTTCACATCCCTTTTTCTTATATTTGAGAATTTCTCATTTCTTTTTGTATTTTCTTACCTCCAAATTTGTTTCTTTTACATTTTAACTTTTTGTTGATAATATCATTTTCCTAATTTTGTTTAGTTGTCTAGGTTTCCATTTCACTCACTGAACATTATTCAGGTTGTTTTGAATTTTTAAAATTAATTTATACATCTCCTGTTTTATAATCTCTTTCTATAATTTTTTTAAAACTTTTTTTGATTGGACCATATTGTCCTGATATTTTGTACACATGGTATTCCTTGATTGAGATTTGGACAATAAGAAAAAACTACTTTATAATGTCACAATCTTTATAATGTGGCTTTATCCTTACAGAGTCTGAAAGCAATTGTCTGGGCTAGAGATTCTGAAAGCCCTTCAAAACTGTGGTTAGGATATGTCTGGATTCGTGTGATTGTTTTTCAGTTAAATTCCACCTTTCTTCTTTAGAGGCTGCCATCATTTGCTGCACCTGTTAACTCTCTGTAGTGCAGTCTCTCTGCTGCTGTAACAATCATTTACCACTGGTCTCAGCATACCCAAGCTGTCCTTCCAGTGTATACCACTATTTGTTTTTCAGTAGTCTGTGTTACAGGAGACAGAAATCCATCTTTGGAAACATCTCCCAAAGCCAGAAGTAAGTATACATTTGTGAAAATCTTTCTCTTTTGAGGAAGAGGCAAGGAGATGGCTGTTTACTCCTAAATGCACCATGCTGTATTGAAGAGGAGGAAAGGTTGCCTTGGGTAGACGTAAAAAATTCCTTCCCCTTCTATGTAGCTTTTTGCATTGTCCTCAGCTGGGGCCTTGGAAACACTAAACTCATTTATAGAGTTTCCAAACAGGTATTTTAGTCAGCATGTTTCTGTTACATATATATGTCTATGAAGCAGTTAGGGCCTATGGTATTTTGTTGTGCCATCTTGCAAATGTACTTGATATAATTTTATATGTTAGATTTATATAGTGTATTTATATGTGTCTAGTTTTGGGGTAATGTGTTATTTTTATTTTTTGCAGCTGTGCGTTCTCATTTCAGACAAGAGATTTGGCCAGAGAAAGGCCCAAAAGATTCATTGCAAAAAGCACTACTGAGAAGACATAGAATACATGAACATGGGAATTTACAAAGTGGGAAAGGCTGTAGAAGTGTGAGTAAGTTGCAGAAAGAATATTATAACAGACTTAACCAATCTTTGTCAACTACACTTGGTAAAATATTTCAGTTTGATAAATGTGTGAAAGTCCTTAGTAAATTGTCAGATTTAAATACACATAAAATAAGACATACTGGAGAGACACCTTTCAGATGTAAAGAATGTGGCAAATTTTTTCCCTTGTTGTCACTCCTAACTCAACATCAGAGAATCCATACTGGAGAGAATTCCTACAAATGTGAAGAATGTGGCAAAGCCTTTAAATCGTCCTCAAACCTCATTAAACATGAGAGAATTCATACTGGAGAGAATCTCTACAAATGTGATGAATGTGGTAAAACTTTTGTACTGTCTGCAAGCCTTATTATACATAAGAGAATTCATACTGGGGAGAAACCCTACAAATTTACAGAATGTCAAAAAAATTTTACACACTTATCACACCTTTATATACACAAGATAATTCATACTGGAGAGAAACCCTACAAATGTGATGAGTGTGGCAAAACCTTTAAGTGCATCTCATATCTGAAAAAACATAAGAGAGTTCACATTGGGGAGAAACCCTACAAATGTGAGGATTGTGGCAAAACCTTTAAATGGTTCTCAAACTTTGCTAGACATAAGAGAATTCACACTGAGGAGAAACCCTACAAATGTGAGGATTGTGGCAAAACCTTTAAATGGTTCTCAACCTTTACTAGACATAAGAGAAATCATACTGGAGAGCAACCTTACGTCTGTAAAGAATGTGGCAAAACCTTTAAAGAAGCCTCATATCTTAATGGTCATAAGAAAATTCATACTAGAGAGAAACCCTACAAATGTGAAGAATGTGGCAAAGCCTTTACGTGGTTCTCATGCCTTACTAGACATAAGAGGACTCATACTGGAGAGAAACCCTATAATTGTGAAGAATGTGGCAAAGCCTTTAAATATTCCTCAAATCTTAATCAGCATAAGAAAATTCATACTGGAGAGAAACCCTACAAATGTTAAGAATGCAGGAAAGCCTTTAAGTGTCGCTCATCCCTTACTGAACATAAGAGAATTCATACTGGAGAGAACCCCGAGAAATGTGACAAATGTGGCAAAGCCTATAGGTGCCCCTCAGACTTGCAAAAACATAAGTTAAATCATACTGGAGAGAAACCCTACAAATGTGAGAATTGTGACAAAGCCTTTAAATTGTTCTCAACCCTTACTAGACGTAAGATAAACTATACTAGAGAGAAACGTTACGTTCACAAGGAATGTGTCAAAGCCTTTAAACAGTCCTCACACCTCAGTGGACATAAGAATATTCACACTGGAGAGAATCCTTATAAATGTGAAGAATGTGGCAAAACCTTTAAGTGGCTCTCACGCCTTACTAGACATAAGAGGACTCATACTGGAGAGAAACCCTATAATTGTGAAGAATGTGGCAAAGCCTTCAAATACTCCTCAAATCTTAATGAACATAAGAAAAGTCATACTGTAGACAAACCCTAGAAATGTGAAGAACGTCGGTGAGCCTTTAAGTGTCACTCATCTCTTATTGAACATAAGAGAAGTCATACTGGAGAGAGAACCTACAGATGTAAAGAATGTGACAAAATCTTTAACTGGGCCTCCTGCCTTCGAAAACATATTGTGATTCATACTGGCAGGAAATCTTACATATGCTAAGAATGTGGTAAAGCCTTTAAGTCTTGCTCAAGCCTTTATAATCATAAGATACTTCATAGTTGAGAGAAACTCCAGAAACCTCAAAAATGTGACAAATTTTTATCCAGAACTCAAACTCTTCTAAACATAAATCATAATGGAGAGGAACCCTAGAAATGTGATGAATGTTACATGGCCTTTAAATGGTTGTTACATATTACTGTACAAAGGAACATTCATACTGGAGAGTGCCCCTGCCAATACAAAAAAAGGGATATTGCATTTAGCCAATGCTCACACCTTATAGTACATGAAAGCAGTTACACTTGAGAAATATTGTACAAATACAAAGAATGTGGCAAAGCCTCCAATATCTGCTTAAATCCTACTCAACTTTAAATAGTTCACACTTGGTTAAAGCTTTATACATGTAACTAAGACTTTTTAGAAAACATAAGCCTTTAAAGTAAATAAGAATATTGATTCTGAAGATAAATGTTAAAACTATAAAGAGGGTGTAATCACTTTACTTTGATCACAGATCTTATTGTACACACATTTTGTGCCAGAAGAAAACCCTGAAGAAGCTTCTAAAACTTCGTTAAACAACAGAGAATTTGTATTGGAGAGAAACCCTACAAATGTAATGAATGTGGAAAAACATTTGTTCCAAAACTACAGCTTAGACTAATGAAAACTACAGCTCAGACAGATGAAATATCCACATTCTGGCATTTGACAAAATCAGAGTGTTCTGTATAGAAAAGAATCCAAAGCTAAAACTGTTACATAAATTAATCTTAAAAGGAGTAGGAGATTAATTTTGAAAAGATATATTTAGATTCAAAGTATATTCTTTTTTCATTGAAGTATCAAATTTTCCATTGAATATTAGAATTTTTGAAAAGCAAATATTGATCCAATTCAGCTTTCAAATGCCTTCATGCTTTCCCTTTATTCCTGTTATTCATGTAACAACACTGAACCAACAACTGTTGCCACATTGGAGCTATGAGAAGTTTTCTTGTATTAGGTGGGCACCATTCATGAACTACTCCATGGATGAGTGACGACGCTGAAATGCAAGATCCGTGATGAAAATCTAAGTAGAGAAGTTCTATTTGGTTTACTTAAGCCTTGTAAGGGATATGCAAAGTAGATGGTCCAAGTAATACTTATCTGCATTTTAATGAGAGGGATACATTTCACATTTTTGTAGTAAATTATTTTACCAATTGCAGTTTTATGTAATACACTGCAGTTAGTGTTGAGACACTTTTTTTGAGATTATGTGTGAACTTAATTTGTTTTGACTTAAAATTTTGTTTAATGTATTATGACTATAATGCATGTAATGAAGCATTATTTTGCCACCAACATTAAACTGTCCTATCTTACTCAAAGATGTAAAAGACGGTAACAATATATTATTTGGTTACATAGTGAAGTGATATCTTCAGTAATCCCTGTTGCCAGTGGTTTTAAATTACAAATAACTTGAAGAATATTGCTCCCATAGGTTGTATTTTTATTCTTCTTTAAAGGTAAAGTTATTTTGAATTTTTGTATGTAGTTGATGTATATGTTTATGAGCATATGAGGTACATTTTGATATAGTCATTCCATGTATACTGATCTCATCAGAGTAAAGGAGATATGTATCACCTCAAGCATTTACCCTTTGTGCTACAAACAGTTCAGTTATACTTGTTATTTTTTAAATGTACAACTAACTTTTTGTTGACTACAGGGTTACTATGATCATAATGAAAACTAATAGGAGTTCAATTAAAATCTATGTATTTTTGAATCCTGAATATTAACAAAATTTGTAGTGTATTTTTATTTGAACATGTGTCCTCTCGGCCTACAAACATATACACATATACAGACTTTTAGTTTTGATTCACATAGAGTAAAATGTACAAACATGTAACTTTAAAGATAATCTTTAGATGTAAGAATTATGAGGCAAGTAATTGTGCTCATGTGCATGTGTGTGTGCCTATTTTGAAAAGAAAAGAATATTGAAAGAAAACACTTTTTATAGCATTGATAATTTACTAGAAAACTAATGGTATGATTTGGTCATGTGTCCCCACCCAAATCTCATGTGGAATTGTAATTCCCGGTGTTGAAGGAGGGGCTTTGTGGGAGATGACTGATTGAATCATGGGGACTTTGTTCACCTTGCTCTTCTCATGATAGTGAGTGTTCATGAGATCTTTTTAAAAAGTGTGCGGTGCTCTCACCTTCTCTTTCTCTTTTCCTTTCTCTCACCATGTACGTTGTGCCACATCATGGTGGGCCCACGTCACAGGGCTCAGAAGTCCCCCAGGACGCAATCGTTCACCCACAGGATCATGCCTCAAAGTCTCAGGTTCTCAGGTAAAGCAGGATGATGAGGGGACAGTCATGCCTTTGATTTGTCCTGCATCTAAACTGGGCACAGTTCCCTGTGCTCCACATATGTTACCTCATCAAATAGCAGCCCCATGCTGGATGTAGCACAGGGAGGTTAAGCAACTTGCCCAAGGTCACACAGCCAGGAAATTGAGCAGTTAGGATTTGAACCTGGGCCGCCTGGCTCTGGAAACCTAAGGTCCCTGAGGATTCTGTTATGGCATATGTGTGCTGCTTCCTGGGCCCCCAGCTCTTACTCCATCAGGCCCCATTAGCCTCTCTGCCACCCTTGAGACCAGATCCTAGGGCTGACTCCAGGCACTGAACCCACCCTTTGTCTTTGCACCCAGTGGTTTTTGCCCTGAGCTTGGGACCTTGACAGCTGCGTGTGGCTCCTCGGAAGACTCTGGCAATTGAAACCCTCCAGGTCTAATGCACACATCACCACCCTCAACCTGATTGTTCCTTTGACCTTGTTCATCTTCATTAGATGATACCATCTAACCCAAGGTAGTTCCCCATGCTGACCAGCCCTGAGAGGCCCTCCCCTGCTCCCTACCTTTACCCTGAGCCCCTCTCCATTAATGTCTTGAAATTCCCAAGGTTGCAAACTTTTCTGCCTCTTCCCAGTCTTGGCTGACAGATGGTGGGTAGCAGCACCTGACTGCAAGATCATCCCTCAGATGATCAGACTCCTGGGCTCCTGTCAGACTCCTGGGCTCCTGTCCTCTCCCCAGGATCCATCCCTGCAGGATTTCCAGAAGCAACACTTGAACTGCAAGCCCACTGTAGACACAGGAAAACAGGCAACCTCTCACTTCTCACCAACTCACTGACTTCTGCCTCAGAATCAGCCATTTCCAATTGTTGCATATTTTTATCTATACTTAACATTTTTAAATTACACAATTATATCTTATATAAACATATGTAGTGCTTTAAATTTAAAGCTTTTGTATTGCCTTTGTGCTGTTGGAGTGTAGAGTTATAACCCTCTTAAGACACACACTTGCCAGTCTAGTTACTTCACAACAGGTTTTATACTGTTATGAATGTATAAATAATGTTCACACCTCAGCCATGTGCAGATTACGGTTTCATCTTCCCTTAAATAACTTTATTTTGCCTGCATTAACAATTGTTTTATTAATTTACTTGCAACAGTTTATAGACAGTTGCTGCTCATTAAGTCTTACCTATGCTAAAGAGGTAAAATTTATCTCAAAATTGGCTTTAGGGTTCTGTTTGTTTCATTTGCTTATTTTTCTTGGAGGCATCTTTGTGTTTTCTCCTGTGTGTTCTGGTTTCTCTCGAGTCCTTATGCTAACCAGAACACACTGGGGACTGAAACGGAGTGCTATTAATAATTCCACTGAGAAACAGGCAGGAATCAGGACCGTCATTCTGCCTGTAGGCCACAGTGCAGTGGCTGTCTTTGGACTTGCTTTGGCCATCACCCAGGGGATTCTTGGGCCTTGCTTGGGTTTGCATTTCTTGTCCCGGGTTTTCCTTTGTTCTATGTCCTTTAATTACTGGGGTGCATTCTCTTGTAGCTTTCTGAGCAACGGTTTGTGGGAGTTAAATGTTTGAAACATTTTTATCTTTGAAATGGTCTGTGTGCCACAAACACTACTTACAGTGTGGTTGAATGCTGGTGCCTAGATTGGAAATTATTTCTCCTTAGTATTTTAAAGGTGTTGCTTCATTGTCATCAAGCTTTTGGTTGCCATCACATTGAAAGCCATTTTTACTCTTGGTCCTTTGTATGTGATCTGCTTTGTTTCTCTCTCTGGAAGCTTCTGAGTGCATCTCTTTCCCCCAGTGATTCTCCCTTCCTGCAGCTGACCATCTTCTAATTTAACCTTAAAATAACATTAAATATTTTAAGGAAACCATTTTAACCTTAAAATAAGGTTAAATATTTTAGGGAATCCATCTTCTAATCTTATCCCATTGTCCTACTCCCAGGGAAGGCTGAGAAATGCATCTGGGGAGAATATGGGCTCCTGGGTTGGGTTCCAGTTCTGCCAGTCACTCTGGGTTGGATCTTTGGCAAGTCCTTTTAACTATTTTTTGCCTCAGTTTTCTCATTTATAAAAGGAGATTAATATATATACATACATAGAGTTCTTTGAGATTAAATAGAGTTTATTCATAATGATGATGAAGAAAAGAAGAAAAAGATAATGATGATTTTAAATGGATCTGCTTTAGTCTCCTCACAGGCATTTGGCTTTTAACAGGAACCCAAAAGAGAGAGAGGCTCTGGAGGGGGTTGGCTTGGCTCTGTCCTCACGTGTCACTGCCAGGAACTGGGCCCATACAGAATGACCACTGGGAGGTTCCTGTTCCTGCAGCAGTGGCCCAGGCTGGTCTCCTCTTCCCAGTCACCCAGCCATCCCCCTGCAACCCATCTCCGTTTCCAAGGAGCACCATTTGGCAGAGACTTACTTATGGGCATGCTTCTGTCTGGGTGCTTTGGTTGGCATCACAAACCCACATGTCACATTAGGTGAAAAAGGGGTCAGAGGCTGAGATCTAGTCCTAGTGCTGCCAAATGACTTTGAGCAGGTAACTTCCCAGCTGGCCTCAGTTTCCCACTCATAACAGGAGAGGCCTGGCCTCGCTGACTCCAAAGACTCTCTCAACTCCACATCTTGGATTAGGTGCCCTTGAGGCTGTGTTCGTGGCCATTGGAACCTCGGTACCCAGTGGCCCCTCCAAATAGACATTTCCCTCCTCCACAGCACATTCCTTCATTATAAACTTCTAGCCCCAAGCTGACCACAAATTTTCGTTGAAGACAAATCTAATGTTTTTCTTCCCTTATTCCCACCATCACCCAGTCTAAAGCCACCCTGAACACAGGGTGTTTTTATCCCTGATGTGCTTGGCTCCCCTCTCTAACTTGGCACGGCACCATCCCTGAAAGTCCTTGCCTTGTTGTCTTTGAAATAATCTGTATCAGTCCATTTTCACATTGCTATAAAGAACTACTGGAGACTGGGAAACTTATTAAAAAAAAGAGTTTTAATTGAGTCACAGTTTTCCATGGCTTGGAAGGCCTCAGGAGACTTACAATCATGGCAGAAGGGGAAGCAGGCATGTCTTACATGGAAGCAGTGAGAGAGAGAGAGAGAGAGAGAGAGAGTGTGTGTGCAGGAGGAACTGTCAAACACTTCTAAAACCATCAGCTCTCATGAGAACTCACTATCATGAAAACAGCATGGGGAAACTGCAGCCATAATCCAGTCACCTTCCACTAGGTCCTGCCCTGGACACATGGGGTTATGGGGTTTACAATTCAATATGAGATTTGGGTGGTGTCACAGAGCCAAATCGTATCACAACCCAAAGATGTTGACTCTCATTCTGGCTGTTACCAATTAAAATGGGTGAGGGCACTGGCCTCGCCTCCCTCCCTGGCTCTGAGGGACCATTGAGCCTTGAGTTCAGAATTGGATCAGCCACAAGGGCTGGGTTGGCCATGGAACAGAGGGCGTTAACCTGTTGGGCTCCTCCATGGGACCATTGGCCTCCAGGGGCCAGCAGGAGAGTGATCCAGGCCCTGGCAGCAGGAGACCCAACAGTATGCAGCTCTATCACCAGTGAATATCTGTCTCCAGTGGGAGCTTGCTGACCTTGATGCAGTCTCCAAGGGCCTCAGTTTGTCCAGGATGTGCATCACCACAACCCTTAGGACACCAATGATGGAAACCACTTATTTTGATTTGGTGGCACAATTCCAACCTCAGGGGGAAATGTAATCAATATGGGGAGGGCTTGATAATAAAATCCACATCTATGTTTGCATGCAAGTGTGTGACACCCTGCACAATATCTACATGAAGCTACAAAAAGAACATTGGCTATTTCCTGAGGGCTTGTGGTGGTTGCCACACCCTCTCAGCCCTTCTACCCCACATGGTGATATGCAGCATCTCATGGCCTATGCTGGGCTGCACTGGGCTTTTGGGTACAGACCACCGTTACACAGGCACCTTGGGCCTCCCCACACTGTCTGGAGTTCCTTTAACCTTATTTTAAAAGATAAAAGGAACCCATTAAATAAATAAATGCTTGTTACTTAAAAAAATCAATGCATATATTTATGAATAAATCTATACATCAGTACACTGCTCTTTGTCAAGCACATGTACCATCTGGTTGCCAATTGACCCTGTACAGAGAGGTGAGCTGCAAGGGATTTGTCTCCAGCACAGGGGCACCTAAAATTCACCACCAAGCTTGTCCAGTTCCCTCTTTATTCCTGTCCTTCAGAAGATAGGGTCCCTTCTCCCTACTGATTTAAGAGGATACCTGGCTGCTGGGGCCCTGTGCTGAGGGGTGCTGTGGGGCCATGGGACTCCTCTTGAGTACATGACACCCACCTTCTTGCTCACTAGCATGAAAGCATTCAGGGGAATTTCCACTCACAACCAGAAGAGGAGACTCCCTCACAGTCCTTCTAGGGATCCTCCTCAGATGCCCTGTCCTCCACTAGCCCCTATAGGAGAGCAGACCCCAGGATGCTGGCTGTTCCTGGACAGACATCCCTCTGTCCTGCACCAGGCTGGCTGCCTGCCCTAGATGGCAGCCTGGGGAACAGAGCCAGGTCAGAGTACCCAGGACTGCACAGCCCGCCCCCAGCAACAAGAACAACTGAGGGGCTCAGAGAGCTGGGGAGCTGACAGCTGAACACAGGCTTGAGTCTTAAGGACAGGATAACTAGTCTGCATCATTAGTTATCCTATCCTTAAGACTCTGGTAAAATTCTATTTAATTTCTTCCAAACAAGGCTATGTGTATGTGTGTGTGTATGTGTGTTTGAGCATGTGTGCAGATGTTAGTTTTCTGCAATTTGTGTTTGGCTTTTAAACAAGAGACATGGATTGCTCACAGCTCCGGAGGCTGGAAGTCTGAGGTCAGGAAGCTGGGAGGGCCAGGTTTCTGTGATAGGTGCCCTCTGGTTTTGGATGGGCACCTTCTTACTGTGTCCTCATATGGTGGAAAGAGAGCTGTGTCAGTGTTCTGTGTGTGAACAGATGTTAATGTACCCAAATGTATGTGAATGCATTCATGTGCATATATGGATGTTAGTGTGAGTGTCAGTCCTGTGCATGGCCGAGTATGTGCATATGTGACTAAGCCTGGTCTGCATGTGTGTTAGTGTGTCAATGTGTCAGGTGTGTGTTAGTGTTGTCAGTGAATATATGTGTGTACATGTGTGTTAGTGTGTGTGTCTATGTGTCATATGTCTATCTGTTGTCAGTGAATGTGTGTGCATGTGTGTTACAGTGTGTGACACTGTGTCAGGTGTGTGCCAGTGTTGTCAGTGAAGGTATGTGTCAGTTTTGTACATATGAATAGGTGTTACTATGTTGCAAGTGCTCACATGTTGGTGCATGTGTGTGTTACTGTGTATGAGTGTATCAGTGTGCACATTCATGTGGTGTCAGTGTATATGTGTGTTAGCATATGCACATATGAGTATGTGTGTGTGTCAGTGTGTGTGCATGTGTGTCAGTGTACGTGTTGTGTCTGTGCACATATTGCACATCACTGTGTATTACTATGTGCTCAGGTCTGTGTGTGTTAGTGTAGGCATGCATGTCAGCATATGTTAGAGTGTGGAGCATGGTTCTATGTGTGTGTTAGTGTGGGCATGCATAAGTGTGTGTTAGTGTTTGCACGCAAGTGTCAGTCCACGAGCATTTGGGATTTCCTGTGGGACCCCCTCCTGGCACAGACTGGCCTTGGAATTCCACCTAGTGCTCCTTTCTGTGGCGTCTGTCAGAAGGAATCTGAATAAGCGCCATCACCAGAAGATGCCTGAAATCTGGTAACCCGGCATGACCAGAAATTTAATGGCCACATAAAAGGTTTTTAATTTTTCCTTTAAGATTTTGCAAGTGTTTTGTTAGAAAAATGTGGTCATGCATTTCTGTAAACATGCAGATGGGATTGGCCTTCCATGGTCTTCTAGCTATGAGCTCTCAGCTCCTATAGGCAGTGGGTCAGGGCTGGCCTGGGCTGTGGGGAGGCCAGAGGAGCCCTGTGCTTTCAGCTCCTCCCATATCCTGCTCCTGCACGACTGCTGCTTGTGTGCTGTGCTCCTACTGGCACGGGGCACACAGTCAAAGCTTTCTAGTAGACTCCATCTACTCACCCCAGAGGAGTCTCATGAGGGGCAGGTGGTCTGCACAATATGGAATCTTTTGTCCAGAGGGAGGGGAACACCCAGAGTCGTCCTACATTACCAGGAGAAGTCACATTGATGGGGGGTGGCAGGGGCAGATTTCAGCCCTGCCCATCACAGCCCACACACTAGGGCTCCTTCAGTATCCCAGCAAGAAGCACCTAGGTACCCATCCCACTGTTTCAGCAGCCCCAGAACCCCTAGCCCCAGACCTGCCCTGTTACACTTTCAGATCTGCAGACATACCCACACCCTCCAGCTTCACTCCATTTTGGAGTGCAGTGGATCCCCTTTCCTCCCTCCACAGGGCTGTCATAGATGAGGCTGGATGGCACCAGACAGGCTACTACATAGTCACCATGAATGGGACAACTGCAAGGACAGGAGGTACAGAATTCACATTGTGTGGCTGGAGGGCTAGAACTCATTTTCCCAGGAAAGTTCTATTTTGCAAACCAGGGAGGATGGACTGAACCCAAACCTGACCACTGCACCTTAGCATGGTGGTCAGTGAGCCACAGCTCCAATTCTCACCCAGTCATCCCCATTCAGAGTTTTTAGCTCCCACCCGAAATCATCAACTTCAAAGATCAAAGACAGATAAATCAACAAATATGGGAAGAAACCAGCGTAAAAAGGATGAAAACATAAAAGTCCAGAATGTCTCTCCTCCCCAGAGAGATCAGGCCCCACGAGCAAGAGAACAAAACATGTCAGAGAATGATTTGGACGAGCTGACAGAAGCAGGCTTCAGAAGATAGGTGATAACAAACTCTTCTGAGCTAAAAGAACATGTTCTAAAACAGTGCAAAGAAACTAAGCAAAAAACTAATACATCACGATCGAGTAGGCTACATCCTGGGGATACAACGATGGTTCAACATACACAAGTCTATAAACATAATCCACCACATAAACAGAACCAAGGAAAAACCATGATTATCTTAACAGATGCAGAGAAGGCCTTCAGCAAAATTCAACAGCCCTTCATGCTAAAAACTCTCAAATAGCTAGTTATCGATGGAACGTATCTCAAAACAATAAAAGCTATTTATGACAAACCCACAGCCAATGTCATACTGAATGGGCAAAAACTGGAAACATTCCCTTTGAAATCTGGCACTAGACAAGGATACCCTCTCTCACCACTCCTATTCAATATAGTATTTGAAGCTCTAGCCAGAGCAATCAGGCAAGATAAAGGGTATTCAGTTAGGAAAGGAGGAAGTCAAATTGTCTCTATTTGCAGGCGACATGATTGTATATTTAGAAGACCCCATCGTTTCAGCCCCAAATCTCCTGAAACTGATAAGCAACTTCAGCAAAGTCTCAAGATACAAAATCCATGTGCAAAAATCACAAGCATCCCTATACACCAACAACAGACTTAAAGAGAGCCAAATCAAGAAAGAAGTGCCATTCGCAATTGCTACAAAGAGAATAAAATACCTAGGAATACAACT
The DNA here is from genome assembly GCA_963573385.1 of Cacajao melanocephalus. Lineage (NCBI taxonomy): Eukaryota > Metazoa > Chordata > Mammalia > Primates > Pitheciidae > Cacajao > Cacajao melanocephalus. Next base: position 368 of record CAUYLG010062860.1, on the reverse strand, counting down.
AACAAATAATGTAAAGGACCTCTTCAAGGAGAAATACAAACCACTGCTCAACGGAATCAGAGAGGACACAAACAGATGGAGAAACATTCCATGTTCATGGTTAGGAAGAATCAATATCATGAGAATGGCCATACTGCCCAAAGTAATTTATAGATTCAATGCTATCCCCATCAAGCTGCCAATGACCTTCTTCACAGAACTGAAAAAAAAACACTGTAAACTTTATATGGAACCAAAAGAGAGCCCGCATAGCCAAGTCAATTCTAAGCAAAAAGAACAAAGCTGGAGGCATCACACTACCTGACTTCAAACTATACTACAAGGCTACAGTAATCAAAACAGCATGGTACTGGTACCAAAACAGAGAT
>CAUYLG010062859.1:0-10021 GCA_963573385.1 Cacajao melanocephalus | reverse complement strand
TGATGGAATTAGCTTGGGCTGTTTATTCTAGTCACTACCGGTAAGTAAAGGCTAGTAATTTTGGCAGTTACTGATAAGGAAGGTATGCAGCCTTTGCAGAGAAAGGCTAGCAGTTTTGTTTACAGAAGCCAAGGCCAGCAGTTATTGTGAGGAGAATGGGGCAGCCGTTACAGCTTATTTTAAAACACAACTTTGTCTTTTATAAAATAGTGTTGTTCAGGTTCTAACGTTAGGCCAGCTATAGCACAGTATGTCTTTATTTATATTAACTATAGAATGTTGGAAAACTTTATGAATAAGATATTTAGATCTCTGAGGTTTAGTGAAGTTGATTCAAAAGATTTGAAAGATTTTGAGCTTTAGCCACATACTTCCAAGGGGACTTGTAACTGCCCTATCCAGTTTTTCAAGTTCAGTGTCTTTTCTTCTTCATATCATATACATAATTTAAAAGGCCATTATTGGCAAATTTAACTTTAAAATAATAACATTTTTCTTTTGTGTGACAATTTTAATCTTATTCTAGATTTTTATTCTGGATTTATTTCTTTCTGGACTTTCACATCATTCCACTATCGTCACATTTCTTCCTAATGATCTTTTATAGTGTCCTTTAAAAATTCAGGCTCATCGATCCCATTGGATTTCCCTATTTGTTTTTTTATATTTACCCCAATGTTTCTCTCAGATTCTTTTTTTTTTTTACTGAATTATTTTTTCTTTTTCTTTGAAGAGGTTCTTAATCTTGAGTTACTTTCTGTCTTGGAGTCTCAGGTCATGAGTTCAGATGTACTTTCTCAAGTTCTTTTTCTTTTTTTAAAAAAAAATTGTCTAAAGTCAGGTTCAGAGTTAGAATTTGAGTAACATTGTGCTATTTCTGTATAGAGTAATTAGAAACCGGCTGTTTCAAAGACAGGAGCAAGATGAGGCTAGAGTAAATGTTGTCATTGCCTAATTGACATGTAATATTTTCTCGATCGATTTAGCACAAGGTTTTTATAGAAAATGATATTTTCTCTGATTTGTCACTCTATTTGTGAAATATTAATAGATGAAAGCAGCAACAGAATGACCTCCAACATGGAAAAATATCAGGGACTCTGGATTCCCGGGAGTAGTAAGATGCTTGAATTATTTAAGGTTTTAAGTATAATAAGCAGGAGAAAACACTTCTTAGAGATTTTTGACAGTTGATTCAGGTCAAAGGGTTACACAAGGAAGTTCAGGAATATTAAAACTTACAGGATTTCTAGAGTTCATGTAAGAAAAGAATCTTCTGTAGATAGGAAAAACGAAGAGACCATTTGTGAAAATGCCAAATTAATTCTAGGTGTCAGTGTATAGGTAGTTTATGCTTTTCAATCAAACTCTATCTATACTTTATTTTTATAAAATGTGGTAATTGTTATCAAATATATAATTTATGCAATTGAGTGACTTCCAGTTTACCAAAAATACAGGTTAATCAGCAAAGCTAGGTTTATTCATACTACCATCAGGGAAACACCATTCTGACAGCCTTAAAAGTCTCTCAAAAGTGGGGTAGTGGTCCAGAAGGATGCTTATAGGATGTAATGGTCTTAGTTAGAAATTTAAAGTCCAGTTTAAAAGCAAGAGCTGACCAGGATTTAGCAGATTTTATCACATAATAGCTTGGACTGCTGGGCACAGTAAGGGAAAAGTCTTCAAATACTAGAAGCGGTGAGTCTTAATAAGTTAGCTTTTTTTAAGTTCAGAAACGTATTCTTAGTGCAAATATTCGTTAAAGCAAATAGCTAAACTATTTTTGCTTAATTCCAGTGTTTTTTAGCATAGAAGTGGTAAAGTATACCCATTTCCAATATAATTTAACACAGAGAAACCAAATTATATTTATTTTAGTTCTCAGTACATTCTCAAGAGTTACGGTACTTAAGTAGTTCTCAAGCTGAGCTACACATCAGAATCATGCACACCACTCTAAATATTTACAGGTGTAAAAGCTCCCCTGAAGATATTCATTCAGTAAGAAAGGCTTCTGTATGCTTACAAATCTCCATGCTTTATTCTAATGAGGGACAAGAGTTGAGAATTTCCAGATACTGTAAAACCTTAGGCATGGCTTAGAGTTAACTCATGGGTCATGGAGGCAAACCAGCCACTATAGAGTGTGCTAGCATGGCTGAATCCTTTAGGTGCTGACATACATAAATTTGAAGATACCCTTACAAGTAATAAGTACCAACACTTATCACAGTCTTATCCAACCGAAGGGGGTCCTCCCACTGGCACAGCAAAGCCAAATGCTGACATGAAGATAGTACTGAGAGAAAGTGAGGTATTTATTGCAGGACACCAAGCAAGGTGAATCAGACAGTTCATGTTTCAAATCTGAATTTTAGACTTGTTTTCCTAAACATTCTTTCTGTGAAGAATGATGGTGGTTTTTTGATGGAATTACATTGAATTTATAGATTGCTTTCAAAAGGATGGTCATTTTCACAATATTGTTTCTTGCTATCCCAGTCAATGTTGTATCTAAGTCTTGCTATCCCAGATAGCTTACAGGTAAGGATTTCTAAAGGCAGGGAGGCAGAGGCTACAGACAAGATTATAAATCAGTGCATGGAAGGTATACATTGGTTTGGCACGAAAAGATGAGACACCTCAAAGAGAGGGCAGAAGGATGGGTCATGGGTGGATTCAAAGATTTTTTGATTTGCGATTGGTTAAGGATGGAAAGTGTTGCCTAAAGTTTGGGATCATCAGGAAAAAAGGTGAGCTCAGGCTTGTGGGCATGACCTCCTCTATCCCCCTAGGGAATAAATGGCAAAAAACAGTGGTCAGAGTTCAGTGCTCAGTTACCCCTTATCTGAGGTCTATGCGCCAGCGGATCTTCTGTTTTGGTGGGGTCTGGGATTCTGACGAACACCTCAGGGACATGTATTAAGATGTTAACTTCATTTTCTACAGGGAGCTCAAAATTTTCTGATTCTAACTTCCCTGGCTATTGTTTTAAGCTACTATTACCTTCTTGTTTATTAAGTTGTTCATTTACGTCTCAGAGCTAGCCAGGTGCCTGATATTTCCTTTGAAGGAGCTCAAAATTTTTCTTTATTTCCAGGAGATACTTCAGCTCCAGTAATGTATGCTATCACTTTCTTTCTTCTAAAAATTCTTTTCTTTAGGCCAGTTGGGGTGGCTCATGCCTGTAATCCCAGCACTTTGGGATGCCAAGGCAGGCAGATCACAAGGTCAGGAGATCGAGACCGTCCTGGCTAACACAGTGAAACCCCATCTCTACTAAAAATATAAAAAATTAGTTGGGTGTGGTGGCAAGTGCCTCTAATCCCAACTACTCAGGAGGCTGAGGCAGGAGAATCGCTTGAACCTGGGAGGCAGAAGTTGCAGTGAGCTGAGATTGCACCACTGCACTCCAACCTGGGCAGCAGAGCAAGACTCTGTCTCCAAAAAATAAAAAATAAAAAATAAAATAAATAAATAATTCTTTTCTGTAATGATGATGATAAATTATAGGTGAATGCTTTCTATAATTTATTTTTAGTAAGCATTACAGAGTTGATATTAATCTAAATATTCCTGAGCAACTATCATTTTGCCCTTTTTTAACCACCACTTCTAACATCTTTATGGGCATCCAAAATGATATTTTGGTTTTTCTTCTTTTAGAATCTGATTTATTTCCCCACTCTTGAAGATCAGCTACATAAAAATAAATAATAAATGAATACTCCAGACTTTCAGAAACAATACATAAACCATGGTCAAATGCTTTCTTATTGTGTTATTACATATAACCAGCACTAAGAAATCTGTTAAATTAAAGCTAAGTGACTCAGTTTAATGTCTGAAGTTCTCCATGAACTAGCTTTTCACATCCTGTTCTTTGTCATATGATCCACAGTGGCTAGGCTTAACTTGCTGCATATAGAAACTATCTTCTGCTTGTAAATGTTAACCAGGTTGGAACATGCAACACTCTTGTTGGAGGGTATAGTCTTTTCAAATCTACAAAGCACTGAGATTTAATTCTGTGAATGAGGGTTGCTAAGGGCCCATTCAGTTCAAATTAATTAGTAAGCATCTAGCATACCTTCTGGGAGGGGAGCTTAAGGCAATTTAGAAGCTGTCTGCCAGAGAACTTGTTGGTTGGGAAAAGACAATTACAGAGTTTTCATTCAGACTAGAGGCTTCATGCTGCTGCATAATTTTTGTCTCTTTCTTTTTTGCCAAGAAGAAGGGGAAGAAATGTGGATGTCAGGGGAAATACAGCAGGGATGCTTGGTATTCAGCAATCTAATTTAGAATGCAAAAAAGACATCTTAAATGTCTACTCTCTGATTAGGATGGAAGTGATCAGCTCTCTCTCTCTAGAGAGAAAAAAATGTAGGAAAGCTACCTTTAAAAAGTTGGGAAGAGGGTCTAGAGTTTTGGAAAAAGGCAGGCACAGAAAATATTAGGAGATAAGAGTGAGGTTTTTTTAAATAAAAAGTGTTACATTTACACATAAAAAGAATAATATGGTTAAATAAATGAGTGAAACAGAAGAGTTCCAGAGTATAAATAGTTAGACAAAATACACTTCTAAATTAACTGTCTAAAAAATTAGTAATTGTGCTTGTTTCTAAATGTCTAAGTATTGTAATGAAAAAGAAGGCTGGCTTTGTTAAAGGCAAAAGAGTGATTTATTAAGGCTTTTGACACCTCCTGTAGCAGGCCAGGTCTCACTAAGGCAGGCCTGCATTACAATTGTCCTGGAAGTGACTGAGTAGCTAGGTTAAACATTAAAAGCTGATTGAGCCAGTGCCCTTATCCAAAGGCTGGAACGTAACAAAGAGCCCACCACAAGTTCTGCTTAGGCTTTTCCTGGGCCTTGAAGCATGACAAGAAAACAAAGGAATTCTTAACCCTTGAAGGAATCAACAAGCTTTACTGGGGATCTGAAGAAACTCCCCAGGTCTCCACAAGCAAGTTGATGGTGGTATAAAGAAATTCCAGAAACCTTTATGATTTGGTAGGAGTCAAGTTAAGGGTAATCACCCCAGAACCTAGACCCATTTAGACTGAGTAAACTTACTGAGGCTCCAGAGGAAGATCTTCAGGACTCAGACCTTAGTTATAGATTAAAAGAAGTTAATCACTTATGTCTTTAGAAGAATGCACCCTTACACATAGACATATAGCTTAGAGGGTATATAAGCTCTAGAGAACTTTGTAATACTTTGTAATACTTTGTTAGTCTGGCAGTAATTTCTAGGCTTTCTCCCATAACAGCTTGTAGAAAATAAAACTCTCTTCCTCCCAAGTTCACCTGCCTCTCATTATTGGGCCTTGAGAAATAACAGCCCAACCCTCAGTTTGGTCTGGGAACACTTGGACGTTCACTGATGTCTCACTTTTCTATGAATCCCCCACAGTAGAAGCGCAGTGCACATTCTTTCTTATATATATATGTGTGTATTTATGTATGCATGTAAACTTTACATGCAATAAAATGTATAGATTTAAAACACACAATTGTGTGTAATCAACAATTCCATTACCAACTAAATTCCTTCCTGTCCCTTTCTAGTCATCGTCACTACCCATAGGTTGCACCACTGTTCTGATTTCTATGATCATAGATTAATTTTACCTGTTTTTTATGTTATCCAAATGGAGTTTAGTATGTTTGGCTCATTTTGTTCAACAGGTTTGCATATATATCCGTGTTACTGCTTTTTCTAGTTCATTGTTTCTTTCATTGCTGAATAATGTTCTTTTGAGCAGATGGACCACAGTTTGTTTTTCCATTCTCTGTTAATGGACCTCAGTTCACCAGGTTGTTTCTAATTTGGGATTTTAAAAAATAAAGTTCCTATAAATATTCTTGTATTATTCTTTTTGTGAATGTATACTTGCACTTCCCTTAGGTAAATACCTACAGTTGTAACTGCTAAGTAATGAGGTAGATGTATGTTTATAAAAAATGTTTATAAAAAATGTTTAAAGAGCTTGGTACTATTTTCCATTCCCACTAGCAATGCATGAGAATTACAGTTTTTCTACATCCTTGCCAACATTTGATATTGTTAGCTTTTAAAATTTTGTTTCTTCTAGGGGGTATGAAATGATATCTCATTGTAGTTTTAATTTGAATACCTATGATGACCAAAGCTATTGAACATCTTTTCATGTCCTTAGTGGCCATTTAGAAAACTTTGTCTAGTGACATGTCTTTTTAAATTTTTTGCTTCTTTTTAATTAGGTTGTTTGTCTTATTACTGACTTGAAAACATCTTTTTTATGCAGGAAACAAGTCTTTTGTTAAATATGTATACTTAGAATAGGTTTTCCCAATCTTTGGTCCTTCTTTTTTTATTTTCTCAATAGTGTTTTTTGATAAGCAGAGATGTTTACTTTTGCTGAAGTCTAAGGTATCATTATTTTTCTTCGTTGAAGTTCTTTATTTTTTTTAGAGACAAGGTCTCGTTCTGTCACTCAAGCTGGAGTGATATGGCACAATCATAGCTTACTGCAGCCTCAAACTCCTAAACTCAAGCATCCTCCCACCTCATCATAAGATATGGTCTTCCCAGGTTTTCCAGTGGAATTCCCATGATGCTCAGTGAGGTTTGTCTGTCATGGCTGGATCAGAACTCTAACGTCTGCTAGTCCTACAAGTTTTCTGGTATTTTGTTCAGCTCCCAAACCCACTGCAACCACTCTATGCTACACATTCTAAAACCTTGTCCTGAATGTGTTCAATTCACTCCTCAGCCAAGGACATACAGAAAATCACATGCAGACTTCTAGGGTACCTCGTGTGAAGATTCTTCTTCCTTGATTTATATTCCTACCAATTTTATGATAGCCTCTTCCCCAGTCCTGACCTCTGATCTGTGCCTATCATCATGAAGTGCTCCATTCACTCTTTGAGCCTCACCTCCCATTTGGTTGCTTGGGAAATTGATCCCAGTTGGAAGCTTGAGTGAATGTGGGCTTATCTCTTTTAATTCCTTTCTCTCAGAAGGTTCTGAACTGCACATACTCAATGCCTGAAAACAATTGCCTCTTATGCTTTGTCCAGTTTTATCATTTTTAACACTGGGAGAGTAAGTCTTTTACCAGTTGCTACATCCTGGAGAGATGAAGTCAATAAACATTTTAAGGGAATCAATGCTATAATTGTAAATAAAAATTCTGGAGGAAAGCAACCAAACTTCTATGATCATTCATTGTAAGCATATTTTGTAAAATAGCTCAGTGTCTTCTGGACTTGTATTACTATAAAACAATACTCAGTTTCCTTAAAAATGCTTTATTCACCTAAAAACTAAATTTATAATTAAAATTCACTTTTACCACAAAGACTTAAAGCTCAAAATTTATTTTCTCCATAAAGGTTCTCAATACTAGTCACTTATGTATTTTTTCTTCCTTAGATGTCAAAGACCTGCTTTTTATCTCTTTGTTTTGTATATAGGTTGCTCCAATTTTTCCTTGATTTACAAGTTCCATTAAATAAATTCATTTTTTGTAGGCAACTTCATTTAAGAGGTGGCTCTGTGTAAAATATTTGTTAAAAAGGCAGTGCTAACTCTATTTCCATGCCTATAATCAACGCTAAAATTTTGAATGCTTTATTTGTCTACAAGCAAATTGATTGTATTTCAATTCCCTATTCTTAACTGACAATTAGAAAATTCATAAGTTTTAATCTGTATATCTCACCTCTCTATAGGGCTGAAGACAGATTTTTAAGTATCTGCCAAATGACTTTAACTGGATGTTCTGCTGGCACTAACTCAAAAGTCCAAAACCAAACGTTCCTCTTTCTACTCTCCAGTATTTCCTTTCTTCCTATGATTTCTATTATATCCCCCGGGAAATCCAAATTAAAAACCATAGAATCTTCTTTTTTTCCCTCAGATTCTCACTCCTCACTTGCAGTAAGATTTATTCATTGTATTTTGGAATCATTTTTTATCAATTCTCTTTTCATTCCTATTGACATAATCCTTCTTGAGGCCTTATCACTACTTCCAGCAGGATCATAGCAATAATTTCCTGAATAAATTTATACTTCCCTCTTTCACATGCTGCCAGGCTATGTTTCTAAAGCAGATTTGTAATATCATCTTCTTATACAAAAGTCTCTGTCACTTGTGGGAAAAAGACCAAGTTTCTGAACATAGCATTTTCACTTTTAACATTTCACTCATACCTCTTTTTCAGGATCAGTTTCCACCCTGGTTTGCTTTCCCTCTCTATCTGGGATGGCATGTTCTTGGCGTGCCTATTGTGAGTTCTAAGTTTTGCTACCCAGGACAGGTATTACCCATCACAATGCACATTGCTGTATTCTGGGAGCCCACTATCAATGAATTAATTTGCTGCTTCTCCTCTTAGTATAAGTTGCTAACCAGGCACTTCCAACTCATTCCTCAACTCTGATTAAACTGATCAACTTAATAATACAAATGCTCTGAAATCTTTGCTACTGTACTTTTACTTCTGCTGTTTTCTTATACCAGAAAAGTCTTCTTTCAATCTGTTCTTCATCTAAAATCTTCATAGTATTTTTAATGTAACATGTTTATGTTTTTCACTTTTTTTTTCCTAAAAAAATCTTTACTATATTGGTTAGGCTTCATCTGTGTGCCAGGTAATATGCTAAAGGCAGCATGCACTTTTCTTATTTCATGAAATTCTCAAAAGAGTACAAGGTACTTGATATGATGTGTCTCTGTGTCCATACCCAAATCTCATCTTGAATTGTAATCTTCAAGTGTCAGAAGAAGGGCCTGGTGGGAGGTGTTTGGATCACAGGGGTGGATGTCCCTCTTGCTGTTCTTATGATTGTGAGTTCTCAGGAGATCAGATGGTTAGAAGGTGGCACTTTCCCCTTCACTCTCTCTCTCACTCGTTTCACTGTGGTAAGACATGCTTGCCTCCCCTTCCACCATGATTGCACGTTTCCTGAGGCTCTCTGGCCATGTGGAACTCTGAGTCAATTAAACCCCTTTTTTCCACAAATTACCCAGTCTCAGTTAGTTCTTCCTAGCAGTGTGATAATGAATTAATACAGTGCTCTTTGTTGGTTTTTACATCATATTTTAGTTATTTAGGTAAATGTCCAATATTTACTCCTAGATTAGAGATTCTTCCATAGCAAGATTCAGGTCAAGTTTATTTTTTTTCCCTCCTATATCGCTGTGCCTTGCAATATACAACTTTCTTAACTAAATTTGTATTCCTCTTTTTCTTGCCTCCTTACTGCTTTCTCTCTCTTCCTTTACATTTTTTTCCTCTATTCCTGGTGCATTTACTGTTTGGAGGTTTTTTGGGTTCAAAACTTTTTGGGTTCAAAACTATCATTCAAAACTTTAAAGTTTCCTGGGGTTTCACCAGTCTATGAATACAACCTGTGAAACAAGTTGATAACTTTTCGTTGGCTCTTACCATCATCAAATTGATGTCACACATTTCTATGTATACCCAAGGTGAGTCATTAGTTCTTGAATAGTCCTCTTATCTTCTTTGTTATTCTTTGTGAAGCTTTTTAGGGGCACCTTCCCACTACTGATGCTTCCAGAACACTTTATTTCCTAGCTCTACTCAAACTAGATACCTAAACTACACATCCTATCTCTCAGTGTGCTGAAGCTAACTGGTATTCTGAGAAGATGAGTGGGGAATACACTTACTCTACCTTTTATGAACTACCTTGTTACTTTTGACATACAAGTAGAACTGCTTTTATTTTTGAGAAAGCGTCTGTAAGGTTATTCTTGTAAGGATATTGCCGAGTTTAAAATGAGGAAACTGAGGCCAGCACGAGACAAATGAAATTCCAGTTTATTTAGCTCCCGGGCGAGGTTCTGTGGCCCCGGGGGAGGGAGAGAGAGAGAGAGGCCAGAGAAGTCGCACCCGGCCGTTCTGGGCGTGGGGTTTTATAGGGGGTAAGGGCAGTAGATTGGTCAGTGGGGAAACAAAGCATGGGTAACTGCATTGGTCATAGAAAGAGTGGACCTGGACT
>CAUYLG010062858.1:0-58844 GCA_963573385.1 Cacajao melanocephalus | reverse complement strand
AATGCTTATCTTGACTTTTGTTAACCGCTTAAGTAACAATCAGAATGTCAAAAGTCCCCTGGCCCTCCGAATGGCAGAAGCCCCTCACCCCCACCTCCGCCCCTCACCCTCATCTCCGCCCAGAAGGTGATTTACAGAATTTCACTAGCCCTCGGAATGTCTGAAGCTCCTCACCCCCCCCCCCACCCAACGCGCTCACCCCGAGGTGGTTTTAGGGGTATAAAAGGTCTTAACACCCTCCTTTTCGGGGCCACGGGTTAGAGAGACGTGAGTCCTCCGTGGTCGCCGGCAATAAAGACCCTGCAATTTGGCCTACTTTTGTCTTACTGTTGACTTTCCATGCTCGGTTCAGTACAACACTGGCAAAGTTGGGGAGAAAAAGGAACATGCATATGCCGTTGGTAGGTATGTAAATTAGTCCAACCATTGTGGAAAACGCTGTGGCAATTCTTCAAAGTCCTAAAAACAGAAATACCATCTAACCCAGCAATCCCATTACTGGGTATATACCCAAAGGAATAGAAATCTTTTTATCATAAAGACACATGCACACGTATGTTTGTTGCAGCACTGTTCACAATAGCAAAGACATGGAATCAACCTAAATGCCCATCACTGGTAGACTGGATAAAGACAATGTGGTACATATCCACCGTGGAATACTATGCGGCCATAACAAAAGAACTAGATTATGTCTTTTGCAGGAACATGGATGGAGCTGGAGATCATTATCCTTAGCAAACTAATGCAGGACAGAAAACCAAATACTGCATGTTCTCACTTATAAGTGGGAGCTAAATGATGAAAACACATGGACACAAAGAGGGGAGCAACAGACATTTGGGTCTACTAGCGAGTAGAGGGTGGGAGGAGGGAGAGGATCAGGAAAAACAACTAACGGGTACTAGGCTTAATACCTGGGTGACAAAATAATCTGCACAACAACCCCTCATGACATGAATTTACTTAATATAACAAACCTGCACATGTACCCCTGAACCTAAAATAAAAGTTAAAAGATACAATAATTCCTGTTTATCAGAAGATACCACCAAGAAAGTGAAGAGGTAAGTAACGGAGTACGAGTAGATACAACACATATAACTGACAAAGGGCTCACATCCAGAATCTGTAAAGAACACTATGAATCAATAAGAAAAAAATTTCTAATGAAAAGTGAAAAGATACGAAATTAAAATCAGTGAGGCTGGGCATAGTGGCTCGCGCCTATAATCCCAACATTTTGGGAGGCCAAGGTGGGTGGATCACTTGAGGTCAGGAGTTCAAGACCAGCCAGGCCAACATGGCAAAACCCCATCTCTACTAAAAATACAAAAATTAGCTAGGCGTGATGGCAGGCACCTGTAATACCAGCTACATGGAAAGCTAAGGCATCAGAATCACTTGAACCTGGGAGGCAGAGGTTGCGGTGAGCCAAGATCACGCCACTGCACTCCAGCCTGGGTGATAGAGTGAAATTCTGTCTCAAAAAAAACCCAAAAAAACAAAAAACAAATGAATGTGATACCACCACACATTCTTCAGGGTAGCTAAAAAAACAAAAAATAAAAAAGACTGACAATTTTAAGTGTTGGCAAGGATATGGAACAATAACTCTTATTTAGTGCTAAAAGGAATATATTGTGGTAGGTATCATATATTAGATTTTAAAATTAGCATATTTAGGACCTATGCATTTTACTCTTGGGGTAATGGAAATGTATGCATCAGAAGACATATGCAATACTTGTTACTGGAACATGTGCAATACTTGTTACTGGTTTGGTCTAGGACCCGCTGCTCACAGCACAGAAAGCCAATCACTGAGAAGAGTGTTGTCAGGAAAGGAGGCTTTAATTGGGTGCTGCAGCAAGAAGAACAAAAAGTTAGTCTCAAATCTGTCTCCCTAACCAACTACGGTTGGGGGGTTTATCTAGTGAGGAAGACAGGAAAACGGCTATTAGGAAGGGATGAGGAAGCAGCCATGACGGATGAGGAGTCTGACATCTCCTTGTCTGGATGTGGTGATCTGAGGAATTTCAGTTCCTTGCCTGCACATCAGTTTCCTGAGGAAGGAACTCAGATGGGACAGATGTAAATTTTAAGTTTTAACATCAGGGAGGGTCAATTTCTATGTTTATTCAAAAACCCATAAATATTAGTTCTACAGGCCAGTTGAGCTGGTTTCAGAATGCGCGTGTCATCATTATTTGTAACAGGAAAAAAAAAATCTTGAAAAAAATCCAAATGAGACTTCTGGTTTCCAGCTTGGAGGTTGTCACCCCTGTCCTCACAAGAAAAAAACTGAACAAACTAAAAATCAACTTTATTTAAAGGTTTATCAGAGAATTGAGGTCACAGGGCAAATCACTACCCCTACAATTAGAAAGGCAGGTAAATACAGCTAATCATAGCTTACCAGGAGCAGAGGCCACTGGAGCGAGGACCAGGGAAAGAAAACCTAACAGCAATTGCCAAATTTTTGGAGGCTCAGTGTACGTGAGCTTAAGACTTAAACATTAAGACGGTCCCATTATAGGGGGCCCACACTTTCATAAGCCTAACTCCAGGGGAACCCCCCACCAGGTGCTCAGGGAGAACACCAGAGAAAGGCTCTCTCCTGATTTCCACAGGGGAGGGAAAAAGTAACCATTGTGAAATACATTCAGGCCGTTGTGTCTTAGCAAAAGCCCTCCTTCAAGGGAAGCTGTATCATGGAGGCTAACTTCCTTATGGTTTTCCAGAGCCTAGCAGACCCAGGGGATGGGAAACACCCAACTCCAGCCCCCTCTAGCCTTCCTATCTCACCTAAGCAGGGCTAGAGAAGGCTACTGGTTGGCTGGATTGAGACCTAATCACAGGTCTATAGAACACTTTCCTGCCAGCCACACCTCAGCACCACATCAATAGGGCTCTTGCAACAGGAGAGTACAGCTGAAAGAAATGTAAATTTTAGACCTTATTTAAGAAGTCTCTGGGAAAGCCCAAAGACAACAGGAGAGTGAAAAGCCAAGAGGATTAGAGGAAATGTTAGCCTCGAACACCTAGAGCTAGAACAAACTATGGACAGCTTAACTCCCAGCCAGAGAAGCAGCTTCACACTAAACACATACTTGCCTCAGTTCTTTTTACCCAGTCGTGTCTAGCATTCAACAAAAAATGATGACACACGAACAGGTGAAACAACGCAGCTTGAAGAGACAGAACAAGCATCGGAGCCAGACTCAGTCATGGCTGAGATTCTAGAATTATTAGACCAGAGATGTAAAATTACTCTGAATAACAGGCTAAGGGCTCTAACGGAAAAAGTGGATCATATGAAAGAACAGATGGGCAATGTAAGCAGAGAGAAGAAAATTGTTGAAAAACGCACGCTTTGAATGAAGAGACCTTCCAAACAGGCTTTGTGTGAGCAACATGGCTGTTTATTCACCTGGGTGCAGGTGGGCTAAGGCCGAAAAGGGCATTAGCAAAGGGCAGTGGGATTGGAGTTGGTTTTATAGGTTTGGGTAGTTTTTTGGGGGGCATGGGTGTTGCAGAGTAAGTCCAGTTACAGTGGTGGGGGTTAGGGGAAAGAAGTCTACGTGACCACAAGTTCAATTACAATGGTAGGGTTAGGTGAGAGGTATTTACATTATCGTAAGAACAGTTAGGACGGCAGGGTGGGGTGAGGGGTTTGTCCGGGAAAGCTCTGCTGCCAGGCGATCAGAGACAACGGGGAACGCAGGTGGGGGTGGGAGACATCAGCAGAGGCAAGCAGGACTTCCGACTTTCAGGCTCCAGGCTTGGAGACCCGACAGTTCTTCCCCATTTTCTCTCTTCATTCTGCTCTTGGATGCTCTGCCTTCCCCTCCCCACTGCGTGCACATGTGTGTGTGAGTGCACATGTGTGTGTGTGCATATGTATGTGTGCATGTGTGTGTGGGCAGGTGTGTGTGTGTGCATGTGTGTGCGCACGTGTGTGCGCATTTGTGTGTGCATCGGTGTGTGCACGTGTGTGTGCATGCATATGTGTGTGCACACACGTGCGTGTGAGCATGTGTGCGTGTGTGCACGTGTGTGCATATGTGCATGTGTGTGCATTTGTGTGTGCATGTGTTGGTTATTGGGTATTGAGCTCTCTTCACATTCACTGACCCTTTCCTCCACTGTGTTGAGTCTACTGCCCCATCAAAGGCGTTTTTCGTCTCTGTACCTGGGGTTTTGGTTTGAGGTCTTTCCATTTGGTTCTTTCTTACAGTTTCTGTCTCTGCTGAAATGACTCATCTCATCTTGTACATTGTCTACCTTTGCCATTAGATCCCATGATGTATCATTTGAGGTTATTCCCTGCCTGCCCAATATCAGTGTCATACCCAATTCTGATTTTCATTCTTATTTTGCCTCTTGGGAGTGTGTCTGTTCTTGCGTTTCATATGCCTTATAATTTTTCATGGAAAGGCAGGCATTTTGTGCAGGACAGTAGATACTGTCGTGAGTGGCTTTACGCTTGGTGATGGCCTGCCTTTCCTCCTCTAGGTCCTTGGTGTGGGGGTTTTGTTAATTATGTCAGGACCTGGACTTGGTTTGACGTTGTTGCTATGGTTACCTTCTGTGTTTAGGGTATAGGCCACCTGCCAGGTGTTTTCTAATGTCTTCTCCTTGGCTTTGTGTCTTTTCTAGGTTTCATACCTAGGGAGAGTGTTTCTCTTTCAGCTCTTCCAGTTTTATTTTTATCGAACCCTTGTTAGTCTGGTGTGAACGGGTGGAGAATTTTTCTACCTCCATCTTAGGCCGCCACTGTGTCATTGGGTCTCAGGAGTGTGGTCTTCACTAGTGCACAGGCTCCTTTCTAGCCATGGAGCTGCGCCAAGCATTCTCCTTCCCGTTCCCAAGGGCAGAGCTTTTCCCTTCTCAGTTCCTCTCCCTCAATTGGTGTCTTTCTGCAAGTGTCTTGGGGTGACAATTTCTGTGCTCGTCCCCCTGTGAGTGAATCTTGAGCTTCACAGGAGGAGGTAGCGCCAGTGCCATTTGGTGGTGGCTGCCATTGTCCTTGCCTGCTAGCACCAGAGGGAAGATTTCTTGTAATTTTGCCTGACCTTCCCTGTGAGCACCTAGTGAACTGTGCAAAAGGGGGACCCTCCATGCCCACGTCTTTATCCCCAAGGAACTTCACAGGGTCAGACTGGCCTCACTCTGACTTTAGAATGTGCAAATGTTTAGCCAAACCTTCTTCCTGGGTTATGCAGCATCCAGCAGTGTGTGCCCAGGCAACCAAAGGCTCGGGTCCCATGTCTCCTCTTTGGAGCCTGGTCCCTGCATCTCCACAGATTTGAAATGAGTGGTTGGCCGAGAACTGAGCTTTCTGATAGATTCAAGAAAGGTGCTAATTTTGGGTTTTTCCCGTTTTCTCCTCATTGTAAGCATTGTTGTGATGGTCTTTTCAACTCTCCACATTGAGCCCAGACTTGAAGGCTTGTCTTTGTTTGTGCAGGATATTTTTGCTGGGTATAGTAGTCTAAATGACCTTTTAAGGCCGTTGCTCTAAAACTTGCTGCTCACGCCTGTCGTTGTCCTTTATTCTTCTCTGTCTAACGTGTCCTTTTTTTTCCTGGTGGCTTTTCTCATTTTGCCAGATTTCTCTTTTTCACTGATTTTGAACAATTTAATGATAAGGTGCCTTTGCATGGTTATAGTCACGCATGTCATGTGCTTGGGATTGTTGAACTTGGCTTTGTGGGCTTGTTGTTTCCACAAAATTTGGAATATTTTGGGAAATATTTTTTTCAAATATTTTTTCTGTCTCTCCTCCTCGGGGGACAGCAATTACATATATATTTGTCCACTTTAAGTTGTCTCACTGGTCACTGATGTTCTTTTAATTTCTTAAAAATTCTTTTTTCCCTGTGTTTCACTGTGGATAGTTTCTACTGCTAACAGCTGCAGCTTCCGTAATCTTTTCTTCTGAAGGATCTGTCTGACATCAATCCTATGCAGTGCGCTCATGCCTCAGGTGCCTGGGTTTTCATCTCAGGAAGTTACATGCGGCTCTTTTCTTCATTTCCCATGTCTCTCCTTAACTTTTTGCATGAATTAAACACAGCTCTGATAACTTTTTTTTTGAGACAGAGTCTGGCTCTGTCATCCAGGCTAGAGTGCAGTGGCATGATCTTGGCTCACTCCACCCTCCACCTCCTGGGTTCAAGTGATTCTCCTGCCTCAGTCTCCCAAGTAGCTGGGATTACAGGCACCTGCCACTATGCCCAGCTAATTTTTTGTATTTTTAATAGAGATGGGGTTTCACCATGTTGACCAGGCTGGTCTCAAACTTCTGACCTCACGTGATCTTGAGGCCTCCCAGAGTGCGGGGATTACAGGTGTGAGTTGCTGCACTGGCCTCTATTAACATTTTAAATGTCCTTGTCTATTAACTCTAAATCTACATCAGTTTGAGGTCAGTTTCAGTCAACTGATTTAGGGAGTCACATTTTTCTATTTCTGTGCGTGCCTGGTAATCCTCGATTTAATGCTGTAAGTTGTGAATTTTAATTCACAATAATTTGGTTAGACCTGGTTTTTGACATTTATCATGGGGTGATGGGTTACCCAGAACACTTTAATTCTGGGGGTTTTTAGGTTTCACATGTGTTCATCTCAACAGATCAGCACGTCATCCTAATTATTCCTTCTGCTGAGACTGCCCAGCGCTTCCCTTCTGAGTTCTCTGGCTGCCATGCTGTAGATTTCAAGGTTTCCGGGCTGGCTGGGGAAATGGCCCTCTCCCGGTCCCGTGGGAAAGTGGTGCTGCTCTTTCTGACCCCGTTAGATGGGCCTTTTCCTGGCCTGGGCTGCTTCCGCCCAGGGTGCGCAGAGCAGATCCCAGAGGCTCAGAGGCCCCATGTCTGTGGAGCTCCCTCCTCTCCCTCTCTACCAGGCGCCTTGGCCTCCCCACACTCGCAGCTTGGCCCCTTCCACCCAGGACTGCACCAGGAAGAAGCTGCCTCAGCTGGAGGGCTCGTCCTCTGGGGCTGCGGATCTCTGCTGCAGACGTCCAGGGTCTCCGAACAGTGGCTCTGTACATTCTGTCTGCTGTTGTTCAGGTGGGAGGTGACGCTGGCCCTGTTACTGCATGTTAGCCCCAAAGCCTAATCACAGTGACATCCTTGTCCCACACATGGCTGCCTCTATCTCCCTGTCCCTTGGCCTTCACCCATACATGTTCAGCCCCTGAATGCCTGCCCAACCCACCTCTCAGAATTCCACCTGTTGTAGGGTGTCCTGGAACCCAGTGGGTTTATTCTTGATGTGGCCACCACTGAGAGCCACTGGGAGTGTAGGGATGGGTGGTTGGGGGTGGAGGTGAAAACAGGAGTGGGGAGAGGCTGGGGTTGGGGGTAGGGGTGGGGGTAGAGGGTGCCATGGAAACAGGCCTCCTCTCCATGGTGGCTCCTACGATGTGGCATCTGTGAGTTTGGGGTGCTTGGCTGCTGGCGTGGGTTCAGGGCTGCAGCCTGGGCAGCACTGGTTTGCTCCTCTCTGCACCTGACAGCTGTGGACCCTACCTGTAGTGGCCACGAGGATGAAGCCCCAGTGAACCTTCCTGGGCTTTTGTCTTCCTGCTCCCAAAGAGCCCTGACAATCCTGGGGAGCCATGCTCCCCAGCTCCAGGCCACCGGGAGTCTGACTCGGGGCCAGTGCTGCAGGGACGCTGAGGCTCGGATGGGTGCTCAGGTGGTCGGTGGGGCCCGGTGACTCCTCAGCCCTATCCCCGAGCTCTCTCTGCACCCCGGTCCCCTGAGCGATCCTGGCAGAGCACGTTTCCCACCCACAACCCCAGCAGGTCGTTCAGGGAGAGGTGTGAGACAGACTTTCTCCTTCTAAGTCCCTGGATAACTTTATCTGAGATGGTTACAGGCATCATGCATTACTTTTCTAATTTAAAAACACAGACAAATAAGTCAATGATTTTACTGCTAAGTAAACAAAGCACAATGAGAAAGAAGTGAGCAGAAGTGGCTGGTGATCAGCTTGCCTGTGTGGTGGGAACCGAAACCTCCCCGCAGCCGGGCAGGAGCTAGCGGTGTGTGATCAGACACCCCCAGCCACGCAGCCTGGAAAACTGCTGGGGGCGGGGCTGGCCGTGACTTAGGCAGGTGGATCTGAAGGGGCCGTTTGGCTGCTGAGGATGTGAAAGTGAATTTTATTCTCTTCAGGTTCTGGAGGCAAAGAATGGTAAATATTTTTTGTGCTTTTAAAAAAATATTCAGGTCGGGTGCGGTGGATCACGCTTGTAATCCCAGAACTTTGGGAGACTGAGGCGGGCAGATCACTTGATGTTAGGAGTTCCTGACCAACATGGTAAAACTCCGTCTCTACTAAAAATACAAAAAATTAGCCGGGTGTGGTGGCGCGTGCCTGTAATCCCAGCTACTCAGGAGGCTGAGGCAGGAAAATTGCTCCAGCCGGGAAGGCAGAGGTTTCAGTGAGCTCAGATTGCGCCACTGCACTCCAACCTGGGCGATGGAGCAAACTCTATCTCAAAAAAAGAAAAGAAATTCAGCTGAGAGAAGGCTGTCCAAGTCAGATGCCCTTTGCGGATGGGCAGGCGGCGCTGTGGAAACCTGCAGGCCAGTCAGGTGGGGAGGAGTCGAGGCTGAGTCCTGCCCCTCGCCTACTTACTGCCAGGGCCAGGAGGAAGGGTTCCTGGGGCTATTCTGGGCGTCTGGGGACCAGGTCTGCCCTCAGCCAGGAGAAACCCACTGGGGCGCAGCCCCAGCTTTAAGGGAAGGAGGGGAACTGGGTCAAGGGAGGGGAGACCTGCCTGGGGTAGGGGTGGGGCCAGGTGATAGCCCACCAGGGATGGTGGGGCAGGGTCTGGGGTCTGGCTGCCACAGAGCACACACACATTTACCCACAGGTGGGTCTAGGGGACCTCGGAACCCCTCATGGGCCGGGGGTTGGTGAGATTACCAAGTGCATTAGCGGGTCAGCCAAGACCTCTCTGGGGGTAAAATGGGTGGGGGGATTCCTGGTCCTGCCCAGGTTCTCTTCCCTGATGCCACCACAAGGAGCTTGCCCCAGTCCCAGGGGCTGCAGGGCCAGGACCACTGGAGGCTTGTGCCGGCCATGAAAGAGTCTGAGTCCCCGGAGGGACCACCCTGTCTTGAGAAGGACAGAAGGACTCCTTCTCTGGTTTATCACCCTTTCTTTTCACACCCCCACCCCAGCTCTCTCCATCTGCACCCTCCTCAGCGTGGACCTGGACGGTGTCCTCACACCTGGGGGTGCTGATGACCCCATTTCACAGATGAGGAGACTATGGTCAGGGCCAAATGGCAGAGTCAGGGTTCACAACCTGACGCGTGACCCACTGCCACAGCCCCCCAGCCCTGTGCGTGTCGCGACACTTCCAGCGCCGCCCAGCAGGTGGTGCTGCAGGGACAGCGTCTGGCTCCCAGCCCGTGGATCCCGCCGCTCGGCTCCGCGCGGGGCTTGGAGCTGGGGTCAGGGTCTCCCTCCAGCCTGCGGTTAACCGCGCCTGCAGTGGCGGCGTCTGAGCCTCTTCGCAGAGGGAAGGCTGAGCATCCAGAGGCGAGTGGAAAACCCATCTTGCCACGGAGTCTGTTTCCTCCCCGACTGGAAACAGATTTCAGGGAAACAGTGCGGAGTCCGAGCAGGCTTCACAGAGGGCACACCCACGTCCTGGGCCTCGGGGTCCCAGTTCCGGGGAGAATCGGCCCCTCCCCGGAGCCCCCGTCTTCCCCGGCACCTCGGGACAGGTCAGGTGCCCTGGAGGGAGAGCGATCAGCCCCGCAGACCTGAAGCCCCTCACCCTCTCTCTGTCTGGGAAGGGCTCCCCCCTTACGCCCCGACTCGAGAGGAGGCAGGAGTGGCCTCGGAGACCACCTGAGCCCGGCCAGCGCCCCAGCCAGAAAGATACAGAGGCGGGAGCGCAGCCTGGAGCGGGAGGAAGGGCGAGCAGGCCGCAGGCCCCGAGTCACCCTGGGGGAGGGGGCGCCTGGCGGCCGAGGCGGGACAGCTGTTCTCCAGCGAAGCGGCCCTGGGGGAGGGCGGGGCCAGACTGCGGATCCTGGGCTCACATCTGTACCTCCCTATTTTTCTTCCTCCTCTGATGGAAGTCAGGGGACACCAGTGGACTGAGGGGGACCCCAGACTCACAGGACGTTGACTCTAGCTCTGGGTATCCAGTGAGAATGGCATTTCACATCCAGCGGCCACAAGACCGGTTCGCATGCGCTCCTGTTTTAATATCCTTCTCCCAGAAGGTAGAGCTCTGCGCACAGGCTGGGCTACGTCTGTACAGGGCTGGACACCCCGCGGAGGCCAGGCGCCTGTGAGGCCGGGCCGCCCTGGGGGTGAAGGAGCACATTCTGGAGGCCGAGGGGGCGGGTCTGGGAGGCCGAGGGAGCGGGTCTAGGAGGCCTAGAGGTGGGGCTAGGAGGCCGAGGGGGCGGGAGTGAGAGGCTGAGGGGGGCGGGGCTAGGAGATTGAGGGGGCGGGGCTAGGAGGCCGATGGGGCTGGAGGAGGCTGAGGAAGTTCATCCTGGTAGTTGAATGATCTCGTCTCGTCTCTGGGAGAAGGCACACATTGTAGGGCTTCACAGGCCTTCTGGGTGCCACATGGGGCAACACCCAGGCCTGGGCCTTTGGGCGGGAGGATTGGAACCCTTCACCTTTCGGCGCCTCAGTCCCGCCTCTGCTGGAAAACTCCCTTCCTCACGCGATCCTTGGTGTGTCACTTCTCCTGCCGGAAGCCTCTGTGGCCGGGAGCACCTTTGCTGAGGTTTGCTGGGGTCCATTGGGCTCGTCCCACCCACTCGGCCCGGCAGGCTGTGCCCGGCTCCTGCTACCGGCCTGGATCCCACCCCTGCCGAGGGCGAGCCGGGCGCAGAGCGGCGAGGGGTGTGTGAGCGAGTGAGCATAGAGTCCGGCTGCTACCCACAGCCAGGCACAGCAGGGTAGGCGGCTCCACACGCGCTTCCGCGAGGCTGGGCTGGACCAGGCGGACAAGTGGCTTCCACGCTGGCACCAGGGAACACGGTGGTGCCCGGAAGCTTGGAGGTACCAGGAACTGCAGAGCCCCAGAGAGTGCCCAGCCCTGGATCAGGGAGCTCCTAGGTCTGGGCTCCCCGAGGGGCTGCAAGCTCTTCTCCTCTTCTCTCCTCACCCTCTTGTCGCCCACAGCCTGGCGAGCAGGGGGCGTGTTCAGCCCTGTTTGTGTCACAGCTCTTTCAGCCCTGCCTTTTGGGCCCCGAGTTCTTGTGCCGCACTGGGAGGAATGAGGTACATGGACATGTGGAGGGTGAGCCAGGCAACAGGGAGCTTTGCTGAACAACTCAGAGGACACCAGCAGTGGGTTGCTCCTCTCCGCAAGAGGGCTGTCAGTTGTCATCTGGAGTCTGGCTGAGTCCGGTTTCTTTCTTTTTTTTTTTTTTGAGATGGAGTTTTGCTCTTATTGCCCAGGCTGGAGTGCAGTGGTGCAATCTCGGCTCACTGTAACCTCTGCCTCCTGAATTTAAGTGATTCTCCTGCTTCTGCCTCCCTAGTAGCTGGGATTACCAGCCTACACCACCACGCCTGACTAATTTTTGCATTTTTAGTAGAGACAGGGTTTCACTACATTGGCTAGGCTGGTCTCAAACTCCTAACCTCAGGTGATCCGCCTGCCTCAGCCTCCCAAAGTGCTGGGATTACAGGTGTGAGCCACCCCACGCAGCCTAGTCTGGGGTTTTTATGGGCTTCAGAAGGGAGGAAGTGCATGCTGATTGGTCCATGGGTGACCATAGGTGGGCCCAGAAAAAGCAGCACAAGTTCTCACTCTGGTCCTTGGAACTGGCAGCCTGGATCCCAGGCCTCTGGCCGTCCCTGGCCTGAAAGCAGGGCTTCACCGGGACCCCCTGCTTTCTGCCCAGGAGCCCATCTGCCCCCTGCCACCATTAACCTGCTATCCACGGTGCCCACGGTGTTGTGCTGAAGGCTGCCTGCAGGCTGGCGCTGAGCACCCTTAGCCCCGCTTAGCCTCTCTCCCATGCTCATCTGAAGGGGCCACCCCAAGTGTGACCACACCCAGCTAGGCTGTGACAGGGCCTGGGCTCAGCCTCAACTTCACTCTGAAATCAGAGCGGGCACTGGGAGCAGGGAGAGGCCAGGCAGCGGGGGCAGGGGGATGCTGGGCCCCTGAGAATGCAGAGATGCTGGGGTCTGCAGCCACAGCTGGGGCCCCACCTTGTCAACTCAGAAGGGGGCGGGGCTTCCCCGTTTCAGCTCCCTCCTACGCCGCGGAGCTCCCAGGCCTGGCTACGCCTCCCCGACTGCAGCCAGGGTCAGCGCAGCCCACTCCAGATGGGACGCCACGGCCATCACCTTCACGGTTGGACTCTCCGGCCCGGTTGCAGGCAGGCCTCCACCTCCCTCTGCCTCCAGCACAATTGAGGGAACAGGTGATGAACAAAATGCGGGAGTCTGAGGGGCCGCTGGACCTCCGGGTCTGAGTTTTGATTTCTGAGCAGCTGAAGGAAGGCCCCCTCCTTTTCTCTGAAAATTGGAGCTGGAATAACACAGGGCGTCCCAGCGGAGCCATGTGGAGGCCAGCTGTGCGCAGATCACAGTGTGGACACAGCACAATGCAGGGTGAACGGGGCTTATGGAGCACCAGGCGGAGGGTGGTGTAGGAGGCTGCAGTTGCTGTTTTGTGTGCATGCACCCCCTTCTCCCACGTCCCTCGTCTTCCCCCTCAGGCTGTCCCTCCACTTCCCTGGGTGACTCCAGAACTGCTCATCCCCAGGAGCAGTTGAGGTCAGCACCTTGGATAGCTCTGTCGCGCAGGGAAGTCCAGGAGTGGAGCAAGACCCCCACCCCCTTCAGCTCCTAACAACCTACTTCCCCCCCTCCAAGTGTGCAGCTCTGGGTCAGAGCCCCGTGACCCCACAGCCCACCCAAGAGATGTCCTCATGGCACGGCTTTCCCCACTGCACTTTGCCAATGTTGGCTGGAAGGTGGTGGGAGAGGAGTGGCAGTTTGATGAATGAATGAATGCATGCATGCATGCATGCATGCACAGAGTGATAGAGACTGGCCAGGCCAAGTCCCCATCTCTTATTTGCTAATGCAGAGAAATTCCAGCAATGGTTGTGGGGGGAGAAATTGGCATCAGAAATAATAATTTCACTATTGAAAATGGAAGCATAGTGCCTGCGTGTATCTGAAAGAATATTAGTTACTCAGATGCCTCTGGGGAAGGAATGGCTTGAAGCCAAGAGCCAGGATTTTTCGACTGCCACACTGCAATCACTCAGCAGCGACTGGAGCCCCCAGGCTGGACCACAGCTGTGCCGTCACACGCCCAGCCCGGGGCTGACCCTTTGCTGACGTCTGCTCACCCAGGGCCAGCTAGGCTTCTCAGCAATGGCCTAGATATTTACAAGGTAGATGCGATCAGCCGGGATGCCTTGCCATTGAGAGGGAGGCACCCGCCAGGCGGGGGAAACAGCTGCTCCGGAATTGTCACCGGCACTGGGAGGGTGGATGCTGTTGCTCTGCATGGGGGGGGCGCTCAGAAACCCTCCCCATGCCCCCATTATCCTCAGCACCCCCGGGTTCCATCCAGCAGGAGGGAGCGGACACTGGGCCCTGCCTCCTGGTCTTGAGACCGACCTGAGGCCGGCCCGGGGTTCCGAGCAGGAGGAGGTCCAGGTTGCTTCTGCAGGTGCAGACTTTGTTCTGAGGAAGCAAGGCTGCCCAGTGCCCTGGTGTGCAGGGGCAGCTGGCCTTTCCCATCTGCAGAGATCTGTCTGCCGTGCCGCTCACCAGGAGGGGGGTGCTGTCTTGGGTCAGCATGACCCTCCTCCCTGCTGCTGAAGGGGAGACCCCCATCCTGGGCCTTGGCTTCCCTGTCTATCAAATGACAGGAAGACGTGTCGGGGGAATGAGCGACAGTCCAGAGAATGGCACAGGAAGGGGCTTGCTCACCTGCCCCAGACTGGCTTAGGGTCATGGTTCACCCGTCCACTCTGCACTCTGTGAACGATTCAAGGCAAGGCCAGGCCTTCAAAGAGCTCGCAGCCTCATGAAATGTGACCGATGGAGGCATGTGCAGGTTGCTATGGAAACATGCACAGGCTATTCGGGGTGGGGGATGGGCCTGGAGGATCTCGCCAGGGATGAAGTGTTGAAAGATGAATGAGCTTTCCTCGCAGAACAGGGGAGGTGGCGGCGGGGTGGAGGCGTGCACTCCAGGCGCCGGAGACCCCACACTCCAGATGCATCAACCTGCAACCGCACAAAGCTCATTTATTTACACACGTCTCAGTGAAGCCAACTGTAGAACGGAAACCTTTCCCTCTTTTTCTGGTCTGGGTGTGCAGAGGCGAAGCTGCGACCGTGGCTGGTTGTTGATGCCCCCTCTGGATGCATCCCTACCTGGTATGCTCTGAACTGGAGAGCCCTGGGTGCCCCCTGCTGTCAGCCCAGACCAAGGGCCAAAGAACTGAGCTCCCCAGGTGAGCTGAATGGGGGCTCCCTCTGTTCCCACCCTGCAACAAGGGATTTCTGGGGAACCCAGGTCCTCGGTCCCAGCGGTTGCCCCGGGGCCCTATGGTGGCCCTGCCAGCTCCGCTGCTTTATCTACACCCAGAGCCTTTATTTCTCCTGGCAAAGCCACTTGCCAGCCCACTCAGGTTGGGGAGGTCCATGGGGAGGTGCTTTCCCCTGTGCAGCTCCAGAGTGGCTGGGGGCAGAGCCTGTGCCGAGGGCCTCTGCGGGCTGGGGTGACTGTACCGGCATGGCCGTGGGAACCCCCTGGGAGACCCTGGAGACCCCAGGCCTAGGCTCTCAGTGCAGGGCCTCAGCCATGGGCACCACGGGGACCTGGCGTGGGTGGGGACATGGAAGAGGATGGGGCCTGCCCACCGCCCACACCAAAAAGGCCAGGCTCTGGCCTCGCCACAGGGCCCTTAGCTTTCTCTAGCCCTCCCTTCCTGGGAAGCCCCCTCTGCTGGCTCCCCTGCCTCTGCTCCCGGAGCCCCGAGTGAGCATGGCCATGGCTTGCCCCTCTTCATGACAGCCTCTCTCTCCTGTGCCCAGAATCATCACCTTTCACAGCACAGCGTGGGTGGGGAGGCCCAAGCTGCTTCCAGACCGCAGGCTTTGTGTAAGGGAGCAGCTGGGGTCACTTGAGGGCACAGCCTTGTCCTTGGGCCTCTGTCCTTGGATGGGAGCCAGCCCTACCTTCATGGAGTCCAGCGGCTCTCACTGGGGTGGGCTCCTGTGGTCCCTGCTTGGCCCTGTGTGCGGAGGAGGGGTGGCTGGTCACAGCCTCTTCCATCTGCGAGGTGCAGACGAGCCCCCATGGACCCCAGTCCACAACACAGCCTCTGCCACACTGCCTGTGGGCTGCCCCTGCAGAACACACAGGGAAGCTGGTTTTAGGGGAACACAGAGTCCCAATACCCAAAACTCATGTTTTCAGGGCAGCTTTATTTTTTTTTTGAGACGGAGTCTCGCTCTGTTGTCCAGGCTGGAGTGCAATGGTGCAATCTTGGCTCACTGCAACCTCCGCCTCCCAGGTTCAAGCGATTCTCCTGTCTCAGCCTCCTGAGTAGCTGGGATTATGGGCATGCTCCACCACGCCTGGCTATTTTTCATATATTTAGTAGAGACAGAGTTTCTCCATGTTGGTCAGTCTGGTCTCGAACTCCTGACCTCAGGTGATCTGCCTACCTCGGCCTCCCAAAGTGCTGGTATTACAGGCGTGAGCCACCTCACCTGGCTGAATGGTGTCTTCTCTCTGCTCTCACGGTGACAATGTGACAACAATCAACATGGAAGGCCTCTGTGACCATAGGGGAGGCAGAGAGTTCTCCCCTCCAGCTAGCTGGCGATCAGCTCTGTGGTGCAGCAGTGGGGCGTCCTCCAGTTCAATCCAGACTCCATCTGCCTGAGGCAGCATCAGAGCCCGTAGATGGAGGGTCAGTCCTCGAGATTGCTCCCCCTTCAGACACCGTCTCAAGTTCAGGCCTCTGTGACTTCTGGCCGACTGGCTTCAAGTTGGGGTTCCCACAACTCTCTCTGTGGGATCCATTAATTTTCGAGAGCATCTCACAGAACTCATGGAAACACTCACATTTATGGATTTGTTACAGAGGCTATTTTGTTTTTTATCTATTTATTTTTTGAGATGGGGTCTTGCTGTGTTGCCCAGGCTGGTCTCCAAATCTTGGGCTCCAGGAATCTCCTGCATCAGCCTCCTGCGTAGCTGTGACTACGTGTGCCACTGTGCCTGGCTACAAAGGATGTCTTAAAGGCCACAGACAGACAGCCAGGTGAAGAGATGCCTAAGGCTTGGTCTGGAAGGGCCCTGAGCAGCCATAGGAGCCTCCATCCCCGTGGAACCGGCCTTTCCCTCCCTGAAGTTTGAGGAGCTTGGCATGGGGTCAGTGCTGCCTCCTGGACACTAGGTCTCCTGGGTGCCAGCAGGAGCAGGGCTGAGCCAGGAAGCAGAGTCAGTGGCTGAAGGTCGGTGGCCATGGTGGGGGGAAGAGGCAGGAGCCGGTGACTGTGGTGATGCGGTGGCCAGGTGTGTGGCGGGTCCTCCGGTGACGAGCAGGTGGAGGCTCTGAGGAGCGGCGGGGGGTGTGGCACAGGGTGGCGCCAACCATGGGGGCCCTGACAGGCAGCAGGACTGAGGTGCTGGCCCCAGGCCCTGGAGAGGCAGCACCAAGGTCCCATGGGCACTGGCCTGTCCATCTGTGTCCTGCCTGGGAAGGAGGGAGACAGCGTGAGGTGGGGTGGCTGGGTGCTGGGGCCAGGGCTGTGACTTAGGGAACCCCAGCTCCTCCAGGGTCCTTGGTGACACGCCCCACCCACCGCTCCACCAGGAAACGCTTGTGGAAGGCCTTTCCTCATTCCTGGGCCCAGCACACTCCCATTTCTCTTTGCTGCCAGGAATCTCGGACATAGATGCTCAGCCTGTGCCGGGGCTGAGCCTGAAAGCCCAGGGTCTGGCCATTTCCCCAGAACGGGCCCGGCTTAGATCCGGTCTGTCTTGCTTTGCACACGTGCCCAGTCTTGCTGGGAGCGGAGCATGTGTCAAATGACACATGGGGTCCCCCTAGTAAAGCAGCTGTTCCTGCCGGTGGCCCTGGCCCTGCACTCCAGGGACAGCCTGCAGGCACAGCTCCACCCACAAGGGTGGTGGCCCTGGCACTGGAGGGGCCTCCCAGCTCCCAGGCTTTCGATGGGCCCATCCATGCAGGGAGGCAGAGGGAGAAACAGAGGCAGCGGGAGGCAAAGTTGGAGAGGAGCTGGGATGGGAACCCCAACGCCCTGACTCGAGCGGGTCCCAGGCCCTGGAAGCAGGAAGTACAGTCCTCGGCAGGAGGTGTAGTCCTGGGCAGGAAGTGAGGTCCTGGTCCTCGACAGGATGGCGCAGTCCTGGTCCTGGGCAGGAAGTGAGGTCCTCAGCAGGACGGTGCCATTCATTCAGAGCTGCAGAGGGAGGAGGCGCAGGGGCTGGTCTGAGTCTGGGGAGGAGGAGTCCTGTGTCCTGTGTCTTGGTTCCACTCCCACCCGGATTTCTACCAGCCACACCCTCCCAGGCATCAGCATCATCATCACCATCCTCACCATCATCTTCATCCTCACCATCACCACCCTTATCATCACCAGAAGTAGTCGCAGTGTTTTCCCAGAGTCTTCTAACTCACACCATCAAACAGAGGCTCTGTGGCTTCCAGGCCTGTCCGGCTGCTTCCTCCTTGGGGCTGAGGGAGCTGGAGCCAGGGCCAGGAGCTGGTTATCTCTGCTACACACCTGTGCCTGCCCTGGCACAGGTGCCAGGCCCTGGGAATCGGCCAGGGCTGGGATTTCCCAGCAGCACTGAGAATTTCCATGCTGCCAAGAGCCCTGGAGAAGCCCCCAACCCACTGTTTCTACTTTGTCCAGAGAGAAAAAGGCCTGACCATGTGTCTGTCTCAGCCCAGGCCTGTGTGACCAGGAACTCTGTAAAGTCCCAGGAAACAGTACCTCAGCCACGCGTGCAGGCCCTGCCTGACCTCTTGCCTCACCACACTCAGCATTTCTCGCCATCACCCCGTGCCGCCCGCAAGCCTGGGCAGTGCCACCAGTGTATTGCCCTTCTACACTTGAGGAAAGGGGTCTGGGTGGCTCAAGATCCCCTCGATCCCAGCTGCAGGGGCGGGACCTGGGCCCGTGTCCTCCCTCACCTCATCCTGGGGGATGGCAGCCTGTGGCCTGGGGGTTCCCCTGAAGAGGTGAGTGTGGCCCCACACAGCCTGTTCTCCATACCCCTCCCGTCCCAAGCCAGGCCTCAGTGGTGGCCGCAGGAAGTGGAATTCCTCCTCAAATTTCTGTGTCAAAGCCTCTGGCTGTGGGGAAGGAGCTATGCGGACTCGGCCACCCGGCTGGCAGCCCAGGGTTGAGGTGTCCTCAGAGCAGGTGCCTGACTGCCCGTGCACTGATGGACCGTGCCCCTGGAGGCTTTGGCACCGAGCCCAGGCAGGGGCGCCTGGATGTGAGCTGCCGAACCGCCCGCCACATGCACTTAGCTTGCTTGGCCTCTAAACCGAGTCAAGGGTGAAAACAAGAACCTCTCTTCTAGGGAACCTGCCCTGAGGGGCCCAGGCTGTGTGGCCTCTGCCCAGCCTGCTGACCCAAGCTGGTGGCCAAAGAGCCTGCAAAGGCCAGCAGCTCCCACGGAGGCCCCTGTGTGCTCTCAGGGTGGGGGCCTGCACCTTGTACCCCGACTCTTGGGCTCCCCCAGACCTCGACACCCCTGCCCTGGTGTCAGAAAGCCTTGAGGAGAGAGAGCACGCCTGGGCCATGCTTGGCTTCCTCCGCAATGGGGACGGGTCAGCTGCCATGGGCCTTTGGGTGCTTTAAACTCTTTTCCAAGAAAAATCTATTCATGTTTTATCCACGGAATTAAAAATTCATTAAAAGAAAAGTGTACAAAAGAAAAAACCAGTGAACCTGGGAGTGCCTTCTCCCCCAAAGTGATCATCACTTGTTGCTGAGAAAAGATTGGAATCACAGACATGGGCAGAGGGGGCAATTTCCAAACAGTGCTTCCTGGAGCCCTGGGTTTTGGGGAAATGCCTTAGAGCAGGGGGGTGGGGCCGGAGTGCAGGGCTGGTGGGGGGTGTGGGGGTGGTGGGGGATACAGGAGTGACGGGGGTACAGGAGTGGTTAGGGTACAGGGCTGGTGAGGGTGCAGGGTTGGCGGGGATACAAGGGTGGTGGGGGCATAGGGCTGGTTGCGGGTACAGAGGTGGCAGGGAGTGGGGTGTGGTCTGGTAGGGAGTGGGGTGTAGGGCTGGTGGGGGTGGATTCAGGGCTGGTGAGGTGCAGGGCAACCTCCTTTGAGGTGACCTCTAGACAGTAGGGCTTGGGTACAGAGTCTATTAAAATGATACATCTCTTGAGGGGAAACATCTCTGCCTCAACAGCCTGGTTGGAGGCAGAACTCTGCCCATGCCTCCGGAGCCCGTGGGAGATCCGGGACCCACCCACGGTGACTGCCTGGGCTCAGCCTCTGGCGTCTCTGTGGGGGACAGAAAAGAGCTCCTGCCGGCAGTGGGGGTGTTGCAGATACTAAGCCTGGAAGGTGAAGTGAGGAACCTTAATTAGCAGTTCCCCCAGCCTCCACCTCCCAGCGTTTCGAGGGGGCGGTTCCTGAACCAGAGGTTTGATGCGGAGGGGATAAGGGTGCTGGAGGCAGGGGTGAGTGAGCTGCCTGCCTGAGCCGCTGCCCTGAGACCCTCCTCCCTCCATCCTGAGCAAGCTTCTGGCGCGTTCCGCCAGCTGCTCCCTTCCCCTCAGGTGTGTGGCTGACAATCCGTCGGCCCCTCATTTCCAGGCACTGCCCTGGAAGTGGACTCCTGGAAGAAGCCGGCCTCTTGACTTAGGCTTAAACCTTCTCTGGTTTGAAGACACGAGACTGGATTTGCCCAGTACTTGGGGTTCTCAGCTTTTCTCCAACCTGGCCATCACAGAGTGACCGGCATTGGCCCGGCCACGGTGCCCCAACATGGGAGCTACAAGGCCCAGCCTGAGGTGAGGAGGATGGTCCTGTGTCCCCACTGTCCCGAGTCCAGAGCTTTGCAGTGGCCTTGGCCTTCAGCCCTGGGGTTCTCCCTGGCTGAGCTGCTGGCAGCATCCCTCAGCCCTTGGCCGGGCCAGTCACTGAGGATGGCGTCTCAAGGGCATCCGGGCTGCCTTGGAGGAGCTGCTCTCAGCCCAATTCTGCAGATACTCGGGGGCGTCTGTGCCCAGCCTTCCACTGTTGTGGGCTCTCCTAATATCACAACTGGGCACTGGGCATTGCTGGTCCCACTATCTGGATGAGAAAGTCGGGGCTCATGCTGGAGCGCCGGAATCCACGGGGGTGCCGGGGCCGGACCGAGCCTGCTGTGGCCATGTTGCTGCACATTTACCAGATGGGGACTCAGTTTCCCCTGGGGTGCAGCTGAGGGCTGGGCTGGGGTCTCACAAAGAGCGAGGCAGCACGAGGTGCTTGTGGGGGCTCTGGCTGTGCGTTCCAGCAGGAACAGGGGCAGTGGCCTCGTCTCAGCCTTGGTCTCACACCTCACCATGAGGGTGTTGACACAGGGGCTCTGACTGTGCCAGCCCCGGCATTCTGTACTTGTTCTCACGGGACTCAAAGCTCCTTCCGCAAGATGCTGCTGGGATCACCTGTCCTGGTGGCTTTCCTGAGCCAGGAATAGAGTCTTCACCTGACCTTACCTGAGGCCATGGCCAGGCCTCTCCCCCTTGCAGCCCAGGGCCACTCTGAAGTGAGATCCAGCAGCCGGGGAGGTTCAGGGGCTCACAGGTGGCCGCACCCAGCCCTGCCAGGCTTCTCCTGGACCCATGCAGAGGTGTGGGCTGTGGTCACTGCCTGGAGGTGGAGCAGCTCCAGGCCACGCACCCTTCCCATCTGCAGCCTCCCACCCCGCTCAAGGCCCCAGCACCCTGAGCCTCACTTCCTCTCCCTGTTCCTTGGAGTGGACCCTGGCGGCAGCATCTGCAGGGTCCCAGGTGGCCACACCACAGGCTCCAGAAGAGCTGCCTTGTGCCAGCACAGGG
The DNA here is from genome assembly GCA_963573385.1 of Cacajao melanocephalus. Lineage (NCBI taxonomy): Eukaryota > Metazoa > Chordata > Mammalia > Primates > Pitheciidae > Cacajao > Cacajao melanocephalus. Next base: position 37,742 of record CAUYLG010062858.1, on the reverse strand, counting down.
CACGCAGGGACGTCTCGGTGCCCCGGCTGGCAGCCCCTCTCCCCGCAGGTGGCATCCAGTGCATCTGTGTGGGACGCCCGTGGTTGGGCTTGGTGCTGGGAGAGTAATGAGGAGCCTCACGGCCTCCCCAGACCCTGTTCCTGAAGGGGGAAGGCCACGCGGCCATCATAACACACACATCGCCAAACGCAGGCTTCCAGCTCAGAGGAAGCGTATTTAAACGCAGCAAACAGACGTCAGGGTAATTATCCCCACTGGGGCTGGGACAGGGCCCAGGCCTCCCTGAGAATGGGGCAGAAACGTGTCATGCACGTAAGAGATGGTGAACCTGGGCAAAGGCGCCGGCACCGAAACATCCAGGCGCAGAGGAGGGTCGAGGCCGCCCCCACCTCCCATCTGCCACAAGGAAGAGAAGGATTTGGAGAGGGGTGAAAGTCGAGTGAGGGCAGCCCACTAGAGGAAGCTGTCGGCTCAATTCCGGATGGTTCGGGAGGCTCCGCGGTGCCACAGGAATATTCATGAGCCGGCAGCCGGGTCCAGGTAGCCGAGGCCGGGCTGGCGGCTGCGTTGGCTCTGCTCATTTTTGAAACGACACAGCACTTCTGGATTGGAGGCGTGACGAGCTATTTGTAGACACATCTTTGTGGATAAGGAAGCGGCGCTGGTTGACAGAACTCTCCACCCTCCAGCACGGCTGGGGAGGACAGGGCTCTTCTTCCACGGGTGGGGCGGGGGCAGCCTGAATCCCTGGGTGGGTGTTGGGGGGGACAGCTTTGGGGAAATAGGCTGTCAAGAAGCTGTGACGCTGGTGGAAAGGGAAGGGCCCTGGGCTCGGCCAGGCGGGACTGGGTCCCTCTCCCTAGCCCTTGGCTCTGTCACCAGCGGAGTAACAGAATAACAATGCCACCGCAGGCACTCGTGACAATCCATCTGGTGTGACAAATGTTGGAACATGCTGGAAGCTGACAAGGGCTCTGTGCTGCACGTGACCCCTGCCCCCCAAGGCTATGCTCAGAAACTCAAGGCAGGTGGGACCTGAGCTGCCCCTCCTGCTGGCAGAGTGCAAAGTCCCAGTGAGGGCACGCTGGCACCTGCCCACCAAGGACCCACTGGCACTCATGCCAGCTCACAGGGATGTGTCCAGCTGGGTCCCAATCCATACACTCCGCCTCCTCCCAAAGGTACCTTCACCCAGTCCTAGCTCTGGACTCCTGTAGGAGGCTGAGTGTCCAGTGTCCCCTTCCTGTAAGGAAGGAGACCAGGCTGGCGGGGGGCTCTCTGTGGGCCCCAAGCTGGGGCCAGGGCGTGAGGGAACTCCAGCGTGGGGCACACTTGTGGCAGTGCTGGCCCCACACGAATCCAAGAGGTGGGTGGGGCTGGGAATGAGGAGGGGGTGGCCAAGGTGTGGTCTTGGTCTTGCCTTGAGGGCTGTGGAGGGCAGGGCTGAGGAGGTACAAGTGGGAATAGGCACTGAGCTCCTGGAGGGCCCAGCTGTGCCCCTCACCAGGTAGGCAGTGTCTCAGACTTGGCACCAACGCTGCCCCAGGAGGGCAGGCTTGGCCAGAGGCAGAGCATGGGCAGCCCTGGCACCAGGCATGACTGAGTGGTACCCTGGTTTCCTGGCAGTACAGGAGGTGCCCGAGCTGCAGGCTTCGAGGTTCCCAAGCGGCCTCAGAACTCTGGGCCACCTGGTACTGGGAGGCAGAGCCTGAGGATGCCCAGGTCCCCCAGCGGCTGTGGGGATGAAACCTGCTCTCTGCCCCCACTTTCAGAGGAATGTGCTGATTTGAAAATCCAATTGCCTGGCAAAGGAAACCTTTCCTCTCTGAAATCAGCCCCCGGGCCTGGGGACCTGAGTTCCCATAACCACAGGCTGAAAAGGGCGGTGGTAGGAGGGCCTCCACCTCTAGATCCAGGGAAGACAACGCAGAGGCTGAGGCTGCGGATTCGTGGAGCACCCCTCTCTCAGGGGACCCTCCCGGGCAGGAGAGCCAGGCAGCAGCTGTTTCCAGAAATGAGCAGAGGCCTTGGGGCCGGGCTCTGGGGACAGAGGGCAGGGGTGAGGCCACCTGTCAGCAGGTGACTGTCACACTCACGCCTGTGAAAACATGCTCCTGTGCACACACGCCCCATGCACACAGATGCACTGTTTGCACACACACATCCTGTGTGCACACACACACGGGGAATACATCTCATGAAGCATACATCACATGCACACACACACCCTGCGTACACATGCACCTCATGCACACATACACATACCGGTGTACACATACCTCTCATGAAACAGTTTATGCACTGCACACATATACACACACTGTGCACACATGCACATTCACACACACCCTGTGTACACACACACATGCACACACACACTACACACAGACATCTCATGAAACAGTCCATGCACACACACGTGTGTGTGCACACATACCCTGTGCATGCATATACAAGCCTGGTGCACCCACACCCTGCACACATACCTCTCATGCACACACACACACACTGTGCACATCACCTCTCACATACCTCCTGTGCACACACACATATGCATATACACACATGTGCACACACACCCCAAGTATGCACACAGGAAAACCATCTGTGCTTCGTGCCTCTAGGGCTGCAGCCCTTCTGCTGGCTTTGGTGGAGATGCTGTGACTGTCCAGGGCTTCCTCACCTGCTACAAGCCCTCAGCCAGTTCCGGCCTCAGGGAGACCCTCTCCACCTGCAGAAGCTGGGTGGCCATCCTGGTCCCTTGGCTCATTCTCAGCAGCTGGAAGACGTCCACCTGCTCACACAGTTGGCTGGGGGGAGGGAGACCCCTCGTTGCTGCCTTTTCCAGCTGGTGTGTGTGGGACCTGGGTCCCCAGGAACTAGCTTAGAAGTTTCGGCGAGGCGTGTCCGGCGTGGCCTATGCTGCTCCCTGGGGAACCTGTGACCTTAAGGAGGTTTGTGGTTTCGGCAGGGCGGGGAGGGGAGGAAGCCCACACAGGGCAGTGGTCCGGAGTTGCTTTTCTTACAGTTCCTCCTGGTGTTCCCTGGGATGGGGGCTTTCTGGAGTTTGCAGCACTCTCTCAGTTAGAGACAGCCCTGCTCTCAAAGCCTCAGAGACGGGGAAAGCATCCCTGATTTTATGGGTGGGGAGGCTGGGCTAAGGGGCTGGGAGGACCACACCTGGAGGGGGCAGAGCCAGGCCTGGCCTGGATCTCCTGACTCGGGGTCCCATGGCTCACACACACCCCAGAAAGTAGGGGCCCTGATATGCCCAGGGAGGCTGAGGCGGGCTCTGGGAACATGCCCTGGGAGCGGGGGCAGTCAGGGGGGAGGGTATGAGGGCCACAGTGCGATGTGACGGAACCCACATGGGAGCCCGGGGCTCAGGCCCTCACTGTGCACTGGAATCTCATGGGAGCTTCCATGGGCCCAGAGGGGCCAGCCCTGGGGGTCTCGTGGGCACTGGGAAGCCGCATCCGCAGAGCAGGAGGCTGCTCTCCCCGGGGGCTGGTTGAGGACACAGGAGAGGGCAGGGTGACTTGGAGGTGAAGGAGGAGGAAGAGAATTTCCCAGGACTCAGCACTCTCCTTGGAGGGGTCACTGGATCTACAGCAAGCCTTGACAGCCGCCTGGGTTCCATCCACATTTTCGGCCGGCGTGCAGAGGTGTTTGGAGCCTTCTTCCACCCTCCCCATCCCCAGCCCAGGGAAGCGGTGGCCCTTGTGCCTCCCAGGCTGGAGCCACCTCCATCCTTTCTGGACGCAGAGGTGGCCTTGGGAGGGTGCAGGCTGGATATCGTTAGCAGGCGGCCAGCAGGCTGGGACAAAGGGCTTTTCTGTGCCAGTGGCCTGTCAGGACGGAATTACTCACAAAGAGCCGAGACGCACTCCCTCTCCCGACGCCTGCTCAGAGCCTGCTGCTCAGGGCTGGGAATGTCCTCTGGATTGGGAGGGGGTGCTGTGGGGAGCCTAGGGCTGAGCTTTGAGTGGGATCCTCAGCCCCTGATGTGGGTGTGAGCCGATGGCCACAGCCCCCAGGGCCTGCCCCTCCCCTGGCTGCACCACGTCGGGCCTGGCCCCCCTCCTCCCCCCGCCGGGACCCTGAAGCCACTGAACCGTAAGCCTCAGATGTCAGCGCAGGGGCTCCCCTGAACTCTCAGGAGAATAACTGCCGGAGGCTGCAGTGAGGACTCAGGGGCCACAGCCTTCAAGACCTTCTCTCCATCCTCACAACAGCCCCGGGACTCGGGGGCCGGCACTGTCCCCACAGCTGAGGAAACCACGGTGACTTGCCTGAGTTCCCCTGGCAGCAGGGCAGAGCCATGGTCCAGCCTCCCCACAGGGCGGTCCCTGGGCCAGCAGCGAGACTTGGAGACTCATGGCGAGGCTGGAGCCTTCCTCTGGAGTGTGCTTATAGTTAATTAACTACTCAGCAGAGAGGCAGGGAGTATGGAGGGAGGAGCAGAAACACTTACAGCTGGGAAACCTGAGCCAGGCCAACGGAGATAAATAGCTGTCTACACACAGCCTGGCAGGTGTCACAGAGCGGGACCCAGCCCCAGGAAGCCCAGGTGTGGCAGAAGCCCCTCAGAGCTGGAGGAGCCCCACTCAGAGGGCTCAGGGGAGACGGGGGCTGCAGACAGCCCCAGCTCTGGGCCAGAGACACCCGGCGAGCCAGGACACCTGTGGCAGCTGCTGGGGCCAGCTGCGACCCTCAGGCCCCGGCTGCAGATGCCAAGGATGTCCCTGCAGGAGGAAATCCACCATGGCAGCAGGCCCTGACCTTGGCTCGGCTCGGCCTCTGCTTCGAGGCTTTGGTGGGGAAGGTGGGGATGAGCTGCTGGTGTCTTGGGGGGGGTGGGGGCAGGGGGCTTGGCTTCAGGTGCTGCGTCCACTCCCCCCACAAGGAAAACCTTTGGTGATTTTCAAGTCGTGACGCGTGGAAGGAATCAGGGCTCTCAGCCAACCTCTCCGTCTCCCCACCATTATCCCAGTGTCTATGCCCCTTCAGCTTTTTAGCAAAGGCAGCTCCGGCAGGGCCCGGGATGGAAGCAGCTGCGGGTGGGGAAGAAGGGGGCCTGAGGCGAACGTGCTGCCCCTTTGCAGATCTGGGCCCATCCCTGGGTTTCTCTTACACTTAACTGTCTTCAAAGCTTGTGCCGAAACAAAGTGGACAAAGACGGGGCTCAAAGGTCTCTTCTCTCTCATCAGCCCGAGGAAAACATTCTCTGTTCCCTGCAGAGCAGAGCACCAGGAGAGGGCAGGGAGCACAGCTGGGGGTAAGAAGCACAGCCAGGGGCAAGGATCACAGCCGGGGACATGGAGCACAGCTGGGGACAGGGAGCACAGCCGGGGGCAGGAAGCACAGCTGTGGGCAGGGAGCTGGGAGCACCAGCTGGGGGTAGAGAGCACAGCTGGGGGCAGGGAGCACAGCCTGGTGATTCACTGGGGAGCACCTGGGCTCGGGTGAGGCTCCCGGGGGCCTCTCTCATCCACAGGGGTACTCATGTCTGGGGAGGCGCAGGTGACCTGGAGGCTGAGGTGGCACTGCTCACTCGTGTGGCCTCTTGGTTTTTCCCGCCCGCCTCGGAGGAACAGGGTGGGAGGGAGGGACACAGGCCAGACTCAGGTGAGCAGCAGACTCAGGTGTGCTCAGGCCTCACATGGGGTGTGAGCAACTCGGCCCTGCAGAGGGTCTTGGTCCTCAGCCCAGGCCTGACTCTCCTGATAGCCACAGAGGAAATGGAGCCAGGGCCCTGGGGCTCTGGCAGGCCGGGTGCACTTTGTCTCCCGGGGTTCCCCATGGCAGGACTGGCAGGGAGGTGTGCTTGGGGGCCACCAGGTGGTGAGCATGACCCCCTAGTCCAAGAGAGGGCAAGGAGGCCTTGCCAGACTCACAGAGGCTACAGGACGGAGTCGCTCCCAGCCCGTCCTGGTGGATGAGAGGGAAATCAACGTGGTGAGAGCCTCCGGGGCCCCAGTGTCTGCTCCTGCCTGACCTGAGCCCTCCTCAGTCCTCTCTGGGGCCGTGACTCCCTGCAGACGTGGGTCCTCACTCTGGGGAGGGCTGAGGTTGCTGCCGGCGACAGGCCGGTCTGGGCCAGCCCTTCCTTAGCCCTTGGACGGATGTCCACCCATCCATCCATGTGGCCACCATGGCCCGGGAGCCTACCTGCCAAGCCCAGACCTGCCCTCAAGGACTCGCTCTGTTGGCAGGTGGGGGGCAGGGGAGGCCGGCAGAGAGCAGACGCATGACATTTGGTGTGAAGAGTGCCAGGAAGGCAGCAGGGCAGAGCAGGTCAGGGGAGTGCCGGGCTTCCCCTTTCTCTCGGGGGTGCTGGGTGGGACAGAGTTTTCACAGAGTGGGGTAGGGATGGGCGAGGCCCAGCTGGAGGATGTGGAGGCCACTGGGGGGTATGGGAGCACAGGTAGGGCCCCCTGTCCAGTGGGCTGAGCCTGGTTCCCCTAGGGCAACTCAGCCCAAGGAAGACCCATGCCCCCAAAGCTGGTCTCACTGGACTTCGCATCCAGAGTTTGTTTTCTTTGAAGCAGCAATTTCAGCAGCAGCAGAGGCAAGGGCCGGGATATGGAATAAGAATCTAATTCAGCCTCGGTGATTGCTGGGTTCCCACAGCCAGCGCACTCCAGTGGGCGCAGGTGGGAGGGAGGGGCTGTGCAAATTAATGAGTTAGACCTGATTAATCTTGCTGCATTAGCAAATTCAACGGGAAAGCCTCGGAGTTGGACCCATGTGTGTGAGCGTGCGCACTCGGCTGCAGGGCTGTGTTGCCAGAGCCCTGAGCATCCAGCTGACCCAGCCTGGCCCCTGGCTCCGGGATAGACAGGCCCGCTGGCTCTGGGTGGGCTCTCTGGGAGAACTCACCTGTGGGAATCCACCAGGGCCAGCCACTGGCTGGAGATCACTTGACCCTGTGGAAGCCTGGGCCTGCTTTGTTGGAAAAGCAAAGAGGTGACAGAAACGGCAGAGCTGGCTCAGCCTCAGAGCCTCTGCCAAGCTCCTGCCGAGAGGCCCAAAGCCTCTTTCCCTGCACCAACTCGGGGCAAGTTCCAGCTTCTGCCCCAGGCCAGGACACCAGCCTCGTGCTAAGCCCTGGCTGGGGTGGGGGACCCTGAGCCTCCACATCAGCCCTGGGCCAAGTGCCTCTGAGCTGACATTTCTCGGGGTGCTCTGGGGCTGCCTGCTTCAGAGCTGCCCAGCAATGGCTGCTGGAAGCCACAGATTTGGGGGCCTCATCCCAGACTGAACAGTCTCTGAGGGCGGGGTTCCAGAATCCTGAGTTTAAAGAAACCCCCCCAGTGCACAGCTGGGTGGAGGTCCATGGTCCTTGGGGCCACCCTTCCACATGCCTCCTCCTCTAGGGAGGCTTCAGGGATTCACCCAGCTCACCACCTCCCCGCTCCTCTCTGACCCCAGATAACCTTCTGAGGAGGCCTCAATTTTCACAAGTCCAGGGAGAAACCAGGAGCTCAAGCGCAGGAGGAGGGGCGTCCTCTTCCCACAGCAGTCTTTGGTTTGCCACAGGAGGGTGGGGCACAGCATCCCTCAGTGTGGAACCCACAAGGTGGGCATCACTTCACCAGCAGGAGATGAGCCCCGTTTCATCTGGCTGCCACGTAGGAGAAACAATAACCCCGTTTCACAGGGACTCCAGCAGGGACTGCAATATGGCCGGCCTCTCCACTGACAAAAGAATGTGGAATTGCTCTGCCAAAGGCGTTTGCTCTCTGAGGCCGAAGGCAGGGGCTTTTCACCAAGGTGGGGCCTGAACCAAAGGGCAGAGGCTGCTCTATCCCCTTTGGGAGCTGCCGGCCTGGCCACCTCTCCATCCCCTTCCTGAGCAGGGAGCCTCGTGGGCTGTGCCAAAGGGGGTGGGGGTGGAGTTCTGTGAGTGAGTGAGAGGTCAGCAGGCTGGCCTCCCGGGGCCTCAGGGAGGCTTTGTTCTTCTCCCCTCCCTGTTCACCAGCTGCTTGCTCAGCCCAAATCTCCATCCAGCTTGGAACCTTCTAGTTCCTGGCACAGAGCTGCCCATGGAGAGGCTTAGTGTAGACCAGAAGAACCAGGGGCTTTGGGAGAGCAAGGAGAGGGGTCCTTCCTTGAGGAATTTCAGTCTGCCTAAGGAAATAGGACCTTAAGAAACCATCGAGAGCTGGATGTGCAGGGTGCTCTGAGGGAGAGCCGTCAGCAGGGCGGGTGGTGGAGACATGTGGCTCCAGGAAAGACTGCAGGAAGGCGGGCTTAGGATCTCCCAGGAGGCTTTCCCAGTAAGGGCAACTCAGCCCAAGACTACATCTGAGGCCAGCAGGAGGCCAGGGTGCAGAGCCTACAGCCAGATGCCTGGGTTGGAATTCCACTACTGACTGTGTGAACCTCAGCCTCTCTGCACCTTTGTTAACTTTTAGGTAAAGCAGGGATAACTGAAGAGCCTGCCTCGAAGCGGCCGCGTACGTGCAAGAGGTCCCTGCATACAGCGTGCAAGAGGTCCCTGCATACAGCTTGCTTGGGCCAGCGTCTGGGAAGGCTATGGAAGCAGGGCAGTGCCGTGGGACTGGCCACTGCGCAGCGGCTGTGTGTTTTGAAGGCGCTAATTGTAGGCACTGCCCAGAGTGGACAGACAGCTCTGCCCGTCCCAGAGCAGGTGTGTGAGGTGCACCAGCTCAACCTGGAGCCAGGAGAGTGGGAGAGGTGGGCAGGAGCAGTGGCTGCTGGGAGAAGCTGGGGGAAGGAGGGGGAAGAAGGTGGGGGGTAGGGGCAGGGGAGATGGGAGGGGCGATGGGAGGGGCAGGAGCTGTGGCGGCTCCAGAGGCCTGCGCTGGGGTGGGGGTTGCTGGGGGAACTCCTGACAGACAGTCCCCTCCCCTGACCAGCAGCCCTGCAGCCCTACAGCCTTGGAGGGAGGGTCGCGGGCCCCTTCCAGCCCCTTCTGCTCTGCCCTCCATTACCGATGGAAGTCTGTTTTTCGGGGGCTGAGTCCCAGCTGCAGAGCGTGAGGCTGGGCCAGGGGAGCGGCTGCGGGGATGGCCGGGTCCGATGGTTCTGCAGAGCTGCGCCCTCTCCTCCCGCACCCGAGGTTCAGCCGCACAAGGCCACCCTCCTCCAAAGCACCTGCTGCTCTGTGGGCGGCCACCTCGACACCCACCTGAGGGCCGGGCCCCTCCCTGGGGGCCGTGCGCTGACTCCGGGGCGCCCCGTATTGTTCAAGGCCAGTCCAGGGACGCCTGGGGTTGGCTCTCCAAGCACCCGGCGGGAGACCCGGCTACTGCCCCTCACCCACTACCCCCAGAGCCGAGGATGAGGGCGTGACCTCATGGCCCACGCAGTCCACAGGACTCGCAAGCCACGCACGGCGTGGGGGGGGGCGACAGACTGACCCCAGGCGGGACCTCGAGTCAGTGAGAGGTGGCCTTGCAGGGGGCGGGGTCTTCCCAGAAGGCGGGCGCAGGGCCTGGGCTTCCTCTGGACTCCTTGGGTCCCGGCGGAGGAACCGGGGCAGGCGGGGCTGCGGGCGGATCAAGTGGGCGCCTTCCTGAGCGGCTCACCAGGGGACAAGACCAGAGACACGATTTTCAGACTGCAGACAGCGGCCGGGCGATGGGGTTGCCCAGATGCATGAGGGGAGCCCCTCCTGGCGCCCGGATCCCCCCATGTGCACCCCGCCTCCAGTCAGGCGGCGGGCGCCGAGGCTGGAGATGTGGGGAGCGAGGCCAGGCTCCGGGACCCCCCAAGCGCACGCAGCGCAGCGACCACGGGGTTCCCATCCCCAGCTCAGGCACGTCCAGAAGCCCGGGAGAACGAGGAAACTTTACCCCCGCCCGGGGCGAGCGCAGCCTCCCCGTCCCCCTGGGAGCGCTGTCGGTCCCCACTCAATCTCCGCGTCCCCGGCTCCCTCCTCTTTCCTCCACCCTACCTCCTCCCCTTCCTCCTCCCCCTCCTCCCCCATCCCCTGCTCCCCCTCCCAGCCAGCTGAGGCGGGCAGGGCCGGGCGGGGCCGCGCCACGGAGCCCACAGCCCTGCGCTCCTGGCCCCGCCGCCGCCGCACCGCGCCCCGCGGGAGAAGCGAACGAACCCGGCACGGCGGCCGAAGCGGCCCGCGAGGCGCGTGGGGCATGAAGTTGGGCGCGCAAGGGCCTCGGAGCCGGGGCGCGGGGGAGCCGGGAGCCGCCCGCATCTAGAGCCGTGAGGTGCGTGCGCCATGGAGCTCGGGGGCGCAGGGGCGCCGCGGCTGCTGCCGCTGCTGCTGCTGCTCCTGGGGGCCGGCCTCCTGCGCGGTAAGTTTCGGGGCGCCGCTTGGGCCCCCTTTCGTCTGCCTTCAGGTGGCTCGGGACCCCCGGAGCTGAGAGAAGGAGGCTCCTGACTGCGGTCTCCAGCCGCGGGTGCGCGCAGCGGGGCGGCCGCGAGGCTCCCCCATCCCCGGCGCACGGCTGTCCTTCCCCGCGGGCTGGGCCGGGGGAGGAAGGGGTTAACCGCCCGCGAACGCGGAGGGCTGGGAAAGGGGGTTTCCGTGGGGGCGGGGCGGGGGGTGGATGGGTTTACCCGCCGGCGACCGCGGGGGGCTGGTAAGGGGGGTTTCGGGGGGGGGGGGGGGGGGGGTTCCACGGCTGTTCCCACAAGCTCCAACTTGAGGCGAGGTGGAGCCCCCTTCGCCCTTCCCCCATCCACCGGCTACATTTCCCCAAAGACGCCGGTGCGCGCCTCCTCCGGTTTAGGGGATCAGAGGGGCGGCCTCTGTCCTTGGCGTCCTCCATCCACCTTTTCTGCAGGAAGAATAGGTCGGGGGTGGGGACTCTGGGCTGGCAGTCAGGGGTCCCAGGGGGCGTAGAACTGACCCCTCCCCGGGTCCTGTCTTCATGAGGGAGCGGAACCCAGCAGGGAGGTGGAGGTCTCCCCCTCCGCCCAGCCGCCCCAGGTGGCCGCGCCCAGGACAGGTGGGGAGTGCCTCAGACCTGCGGCCCCACGACCTGGAACAGAGATGGACCATGGGGCTGCGCTCCTCTAGAGCCCCCCATCAAGGGCGATCTGGGTCCGACCAAGAGCACAGGCAGGCTGGGGCGCGGAGGGGGCTGCATCTGAAACACTCTTCGGGCATCAGGGGATGGATGAACCACAGGAGGTGTCGCAGGAAGCTGGGCTTTTGGGGGCTGGATCCTCCTTCTCCTTCCTCCCTCTCCCTGCCTGGCTGGCCCGGATGCCCTGTGCCCCTTCCGCACTGTCGTTACACCGCCCCCTCCCCAGCCCTGCTCACTCGCAGGTTGCTAGAGGCACAGCCCCTCCCTGGAAGTCAGTGTGGCAGGAGATCCAAACAGTGCTTGGCCCATCCACTGTCTGGTTTTGTGGTGCGTGCAAGGTGCTGGGAAGGCCTCCATGGGCTGAGGGGTCTGGGAGGCTTCCTTGAGAGACTCTCAATGACACCCAGGGGTGGGAGAGAGGCCGAGGGAGGGCAGCGCACGCCATGCCTGGCACACGCAGAGGTCCTGCGGTGGGAGGTGCTCATGTGAGGAGCTGAAAGGAAGCTGAAAGGGAGGGGGCTGGGGCAGCCTGGACAGCTCCGGGCTCCTTCTGGCCTGTACCTGAGCCCCTGGCCTGCTTCTCCCCGCAGCCAGCCGCCATGTGGAGACCCGGGCGCACGCGGAGGAGCGGCTCCTGAAGAAACTCTTCTCTGGTTACAACAAGTGGTCCCGGCCCGTGGCCAACATCTCGGACGTGGTCCTTGTCCGCTTCGGCCTGTCCATCGCTCAGCTCATCGACGTGGTAGGTGGGGGTGCAGCCGTCGTGCACCGGGACTGAGGTCGCTCTGCAGAGAGCACTGGGGTCTGGGTGGGCAGAGGGGACATGGCCATCAACACTTTCCGTGGTTGTGAGTGTCCGGCCTGGCGTGGTGCACCAGAATGGCAGCTGCCAGCTCTGCCCCACCCCGCTGGAGCCCCAGCCGAGGGTTGGTTCTGAGCATCCCAGACAGGCCCTGCCCTTTCCTCCCCCTTGGCAGGAGCACTCCATGCAGTCAGGTTCTCAGTACAGAGCCTAGGCACCTTCCGAAGCAAAGAACAGCAAAGGCCTTGCTTGGGGATGGCCGGGCACGCTGTGGCCTGGGAGCAACAGAGACAGCCGCCTGGGGCAGGGGCTGGGGCTGGAGCAGGCACTGTGGTGTCCCGGCTGCACCCCAACCTTGGCTGGCCCCAGAGGCCCCTCACCCACAGGTCTGGAATGTGGAGTTTGGGCAGGTCTTGGATGAGTTCTGTTTGTCTGAAGTGTGTTTCTTCCTGGTTGAGGGCCCAGGAGGCTGCCAAGGGGTCCAGCCAGAGGGCCTATATCGTGGGCCAGTGCCCGTGGAGCCCTAAGGTGGGGGTAGGAAGCAGGAGACTTTGAGGCTGGGAGAATGAGCTGAGGGAGGCTCAGCCTGTGCTCGGCCAAGATGCTTGGTCACCTACCCAGGCCTGAGCCAGACCGTCTGGGGTCTCAGGGTGGCCCTGGAGGGGCCGGGTGAGGGGCAGCAGAGACATTTCACGTTTCCCAGCCAGGCTCAGCCACTCTAAATAGGGTGAGACTATCCCTCAGGGCACTTGGCCAGGTTGGGGTGTGTAGCCCGGGGGCTCCTGCCACGAAGGAGGGCAGGCTGGGCAGGCTGGGCCTCTGGGAGCTGGCCTGCTTGTACCTGGGCAGCCGATGGCCAGCTGGGCTGCAGGGGCTGTGTCTTCCACGCTGGAGCCCTCCAGCCCCAGCCTCACTGCCAAATCCCAGCTCGCTGGTCCAGGGAGGGCACCCCCACCAGGGGAGGCATTCGTGTGCTGCAGAGGCCCAGCCCACACCCTGCCAGGACTCCAAGCTTGGGTCTGCTGCTGAGGGAGGAGCTGCTGGGTTTTGGGAGAATTTCCTCTTTGGAAGGCACCACGCCCTGGCTGGTGCCGTGCATGTTGGGTGACCTTGGGCCTGTGGGCCCTGTGAAATGGGGTGAGAGCTACTTCACTATCCCAGGCTGACTGGGCCACACCCAGGGCCTTTGGGAGGTGTGGGGAGCTGCAGCCACATTCCTGCGGACAGGCTGCTCAGTAGTGGCACCCGCCTTCGTAGGGCCTCGAGTGGAGACCCCAGTCAGTCAGCCCCGTCCAGGGTGGGCCACCCAGACCTCCGCCCTCAGTGTCCTAGCACTGCCCCTGAGTGGCTCCTGTGGAGTGTCCCTGGCGGAGGCCCAGCCAGAGGACAATGCCTGCTGAGGTTTGCAAACATGGCTGCACTAGTGGCTAGCAGAGGCTGCCGCTGGCAGCTGCCCAAGGCTCTGGGTCTGCCACCTCCCACCTGGCTGCCCACCTGAGCTCAGGGCTCAGTCCATGGCTCCCTAACCACCGCAGAGCCCACAGTTTGCCCAGGAGACATTGAGGCCCGGAGCACACCCAGCACCAAGGCTCCCACAGCTTCCCGCCTCCCTCTGCACCCTGCATCTTGCTAAGGACATACACCAACACGCACAGCTCCTGGGTGCTGGCCCAAGGCTGAGGGCCACGTGTGTGCAGAAGGGGCTGCCTCGTGTCTGGCCCACTGCCCGTCCCGCCAGGGCCTGGGGCTCACCTGTGCCCCTTTGCAGGCTTCTATCCTTGTTGCGGATGCCATCACTGGGGTCCGTCCTGGAGGGGAGGGCTTGTGAGCTGCCTGTGTGAGCTCAGGCCCAGGGACTGGCTGCAGGGGAGGGTCTGGAAGCCCCGTGGCTTCCCACCAACCTGGGCCAAGGCTGAGTGGTGGTGAAGTGTATGGTGTTGACCCGTCCTCCAGCTTCAAGGGCACCAAGAGTGACAGCTGCAAGGGGGCAGGGCACTGGGCAGTGGGCAGGCAGGGCTGGCCCCAGGAGGCGGGTTCTGAGGACCCCGGAGCTCCCTGGTACACACAGCATGCGGTCCTGAGGGAACATGGTCCTGAGATGAGGTCCTGAGGGGAGATGTGGTACGGAGGAGACGTGGTCCATGCAAACATGGTCCTGAGGGGGCGTAGCCCTGGGGGATGTGGTCCTGTGGGGACGTGGTCCTGAGGGGACGTGGTCTTGAGGGAACGTGGTCTGTGGGGATGTGGTCTGTGGGAACATGGTCTGTGGGAACATGGTCCTGAGGGGATTGTGGCCCTGTGTGATGTGGTCCTGTGAGGACGTGGGCCTGTGCCCTATGGGGACATGGTACTGAGGGGATGTGGTCCTGTGGGGATGTGGAAGGAGGCGGGTGGGGTGGGCTGGAAGGGGCTGGGTAGAGTGGCCCAGCTGCACACAGTGACCTTGAGTGACCCCAGGGGGGTCCCACCTGCTCAGGTCATGAGGCACAGTCCTGCCGGGGCCACCCTGGACAGCAGTGGGACCCATTGATGTGCTGGGGCAGCTTTGCTGGCTGTGCGTGCCCACCTGGGGGGCCTTGCTGCAGAGGGGCTGCCCAGAGGGCTGGGAGGGAGCTAGGCAGGTGGGCAGAAGGAGGCTCCCTATGCCGCCACACCGGTCCGTAGCTAGGGAGCCTATGAGGCTGCCGACCTCCTCCCCAGTTTTCTGCTGGAGATGTTCACAGCCTTGTCCCCACATCCCTAGGTCCCCTCAGGGTCCCTATCCTTGGCTCGGTGCATCCAGGGACAGGGCGCTCACCCCCTCCAGAGGTCACCTGTCCACCGTCCTCGCCCAGGGCGCTCACCTCGGGCGCTCACCCCTCCAGAGGTCGCCCGTCCACCGTCCTCGCCCAGGGCGCTCATCCCTCCAGAGGTCGCCTGTCCACCATCCTCGCCCTTGCCCTGACCCTGTCCTTGTGCCAGTGCTGGTGGATGAGGAAACACAGGGCTAGAGAAAGACACCCCAGGGTGTCCCAGTGCTAAGGGGTCAATGGCCCCCTTCTCGCTCTACTCTAGGATGAGAAGAACCAGATGATGACCACGAACGTGTGGGTGAAGCAGGTGAGTGGGAGGGTGCTGCCCCATCCTGGCCCTGCCCCACACCCCTGCCCCCTCCCCCTCCCCCATGACTCTCCCTTTCCCCCATGACCCTCCCCCTTGCCACCCCTCCCCCTCCCCTACACCCCTCCCCCTGCTGCCCTGCTCCAGCCCTGCCCATCATCCTGCTGCCCCACCCTGGCCCTACCCTGCCCCCACCCTCCCCCACTCCCCTCACGGTGCGGCCTCCCCGCCTCCCCGTCCGGTCCAGGAGTGGCATGACTACAAGCTGTGCTGGGACCCAGCTGATTACGAGAACGTCACCTCCATCCGCATCCCCTCTGAGCTCATCTGGCGGCCGGACATCGTCCTCTACAACAAGTGAGTCCCCTTTGGGGTGTTGGTGGTCAGGGGTGGCCGGGGCCTGCTCCACCAAGGGCCATCCTGGCCCCTTGCGGTCTATGCCAGCCCCATCCATGCCAGCCTGGGTGGGCCCAGAAAGGAAGAAGCAGGAACAATGGAGAAGTTAGGGGGTTGAGGAGGGGAGGGTCCCCCAGGCTGGCAAAGAGGCCGAGGGCATCCCCAGGTCTCAGCACCGGAGCTTCAGAGCCTGAGGGCCTGAGTGTGGCTGTCGCACCCGTGCATGACTTCCCTGCCAGCCCAGTCCTGAGGCCTGGGGCTGCTCCTGGCCCTGGCCGTCTTTGCCCGAACCTTTGATGGCTGCAGGAGAACCCTTTGGGCTGGAGTGCTTTTCACGATCAGACCCCGTCCCTGGCTTTCTGGGAGAGCAGTGTGGGTTGCAGGGTGCCCTGGAAAGGGTTGAGGAAGCCCCCAACAGCTCCCACGCCAGCAGGGCCTCTGCTTCCTCTGTACGCTCAAGCCTTGCCCAGGACAGACGGCACGCCAGGTCCCCAACCAACAAAGCCTCGGGCTGGGCCAAGCCCGTGTCTGGCTCCTAGGAGCCCAAGCTTAAGTCTGGTCACGGAAATGGATTTTCTGTGCCTGGAAGCCAGGGCAGCATTGCCAGGGATTGGCTGTGGCAGACACTGGCCTCCAGAGGCTGCTGTCCTCCAGCTTGTCCTTCCTGAGGACCCGTGCCAAGGGCCCTGCACTCGGCGGCCGGCGCTCTCTGACCTGAGTCCTCCGGGACGGTCTCTGGTCACAGGCTTGGGGTCTGGGCGTGGCGGGGCCACAGCTCCCACAAACAAAGCAAATGGAAGCTCTTCCTCCTCTCCCATCCCAGCCATCTGCCCACAGCCCCTTCCAGGCCCCAGGGCGCCCGCCTGACCTATAAACGCTGCTGTATGATTAACAACCAGTGGGCTCCTTTTCCAACTCAATTGATCCCAGTAATGGCCATGGGAACGGCCTCCACATGTGAAAGGAAGTCCGGTGCTTCTCCCGGGCGCAGTGAGGGGGTGGTCAGTGGTGAGTGGGCAGCGGCCTTCCCTTAGGACAGGCTCCCTGCTCCTGCAAGCCACCCGGCGAGCTGGCTCCCCCACCACCAGGCCCTAGCACCGAATCCACCTCTGACTCACAGGGGTGTATTTCAGGGAGAAGTAGAAATGCCCTGATAGGATTGGGCCAGGCAGAGAAGCAGCTCTGGGGGCCTGTATGTGACACCTCAGGAATGCAGCCCCCAGGAATGCAGCCCCCCAGTAATGCAGCCCCCAGGAATGCGGCCTCTCAGGACCATGGCCCACACTGTGACCTTAAACCCCCAGGACCACAGCTCCCCAGGAATGCAGCTTCTTAGGACCACAGTCCCCCAAAGACTGCAGCCCCCACCAGGTTCACAGCTCCCTGAGGACCAGTTCCTCCAGGACCACAGCCCCTTAGGACTATAGGCCTCCAGGACCGCATTCTCTGCCAGGACCACAGCACCCCCGGACCATAGCCCCTCAGAACCATAGCCCCCAAGGATCACAGCTCAGGAGAGTGGAGGCTGCTGCCACCCCACATCCTCCTGTGTCTTCTCCCCACCATGGGCTGCAGGAGGTAGTGGGGTGACCTGCACGATATAGTGGGGTGACACCAGCTTCTCTTCGGGGCTGTGGGGGTTTATCACCGAGGCTCTTTCTGGACAGGACCTGGGGTTCCTGGAACCAGCACCGGGGCTGCGGTCTGCCCACGCCTCTGAGGGGGCCTGTTTCTAGGGCAGCAGGCGGCAATGGCTGGTGGCCGGCCAGGCTGCAGGGCAGGAGGCCTCAGCCCTTCTCTGAGCTTTGGCCACCTCCAGTTGGGGCCCTGCTGTCCACCTGGGGCTTCTCTAAGATTGGTCCTTTGGGGCAGGAGCCCAGAAATCCCTGACCTGGACTGGGGTGGCGGTGGGGAGGACAGCAGGTCTCACGCCACCCTGTGCGCCCTGGAGCAGGAACCTGGACCTGCTGGACTGGGCGGCTCCTCAAACCCTGCCTGGGCCCATGCGGTGAGTCCAGGACCGGCTCATGGCCGGGGGTTCACCCTCCTGTTTCCTGTGGTGCCGGCCGAGGACCTTGGGGGAGGGGGCCCAGCCCAGAGTGGTGCGAGCAGAGGACCGGGTGGCCTGCCCTGTTCCTGAGCTCAGCCCTGACGTCCCCTGCAGGGTGTGTGCCAAATGGAGTAGTCCCCACTTGCCATGTGAGAAGGTTTGAATTTGTGCCCCAGAAGGTCGGGGGTGTTGGTTGTTGGAGAGACGGCTGGGGAGAAGAAGCAAATGTGAGCCTGACTCCACCCAAACTGAAGTAGGTGGCAAAGCACCGCCCCAGCCGGAGGGACTCTGGGCTCAGGACCAGGCTGTACGGCTGGGCCGTGCGGCACCGAGATGCAGGCAGTGGCTCTTGTGGTCTCCCTCCTTCCGCAGTGTGGCCGAGCGGTGGCCAGATCAAGGGGCAGAGGCTCGGCACCGAGACCGTGGGGGGCCAGGTCTCTTCTGTGACCTGGAGGGCAGATCTCCAGCAGCGGCGGCTCCACCAAGGGAGGGTCCCTGGTGGTTGGGAAAGGGTCGAGGTGCAGGCCCAGCCCCGGGACTCGTGTGCAGGCAGAGGAAGCTCAGGGAGCAGTGGCCAGCTCTGCGCGAGCACCTGGGAGGCCCTGGCCTTTGCAAGCTCTCAGGAAATGGGGCAGAGGAAGGATGGGCAGGGATCGAGGCGCTCAGCAGAGGGGGAGCAGAAGGTATCTGGCTGGGTGGCCGCTCCCCGAGACACACCCTGCCCTGCTGCCCTCCATAGGGCTGAGCCTGCACTGTGCCTACCAACGCTGGGGATGGAGAATTTAACGGGGCCTCATCGGCGGGGCCTTCTGTGGGGCGGGGGTGTCGGCTGCTGCCTCTGAAGGCCGGCTACTTCAGCTCCGAATGCACTCCTGCAGCGCGCCCCACCCAGCCAGCACTGTCTGTGAAACCGGGGCTGGGGCTGGGAGCTCTGCCTACCAGGAGAGGAGTGCCAGGTGCACCAGCCCCTGGCTCCGTGGCTCCCATGTCCCCCAAGACAAAAGAGAATCTGGAGCCAGTGGCTGAGACATGGCCCTGTAGCTGGGTGGTGCATATGCAGCCCCTCCGCAGTGCCCCGGGTGGTCCCGGTGTCCTCATGCTCACACACGGGGAGGTGGCCTCTACGTCCTTGGGTTAACGGCAGAAGCTGGGTGAGGAATTCCCATGGTGGCCCGTGGTGCTGCTTGGAGGGGCAGGGGTGTGGGGATGCCATGTGTCCCAGGGGGAGGTGCCAGAAGACTAGCCGTATCCGTGCTCTGCTGGCGGAGAAGAATCACCAGCAGCAGTGATGCTCTGCCGTGTGTCAGGTGCTCGTAGGTCTCTTCTTGTTCTTCAAACCACGTGCTACCCACAGCTCAGGGATGCTAAGCCAAGGCGCGTGAGTAAGTGAAGAGACAGGCAGTGTACCCGGGCAAGGCCACCAGCCTCTCTCTGCTCCTGTGACGCAAGAACGCCTCTGTGTGTGGGCTCGGGGTCCCAGCACGGAGGTGGGCGTGGGTGTGGACGTGATCTCACTCCTTTGCTCTCTCCCTGCCCAGCGCTGACGGGGACTTCGCCGTGACCCACCTGACCAAGGCCCACCTGTTCCACGACGGGCGGGTGCAGTGGACGCCGCCGGCCATCTACAAGAGCTCCTGCAGTATCGACGTCACCTTCTTCCCCTTCGACCAGCAGAACTGCACCATGAAATTCGGCTCCTGGACCTATGACAAGGCCAAGATCGACCTGGTGAGCATGCACAGCCGCGTGGACCAGCTGGACTTCTGGGAGAGCGGTGAGTGGGTGATCGTGGATGCCGTGGGCACCTACAACACCCGGAAGTATGAGTGCTGCGCTGAGACCTACCCTGACATCACGTACGCCTTCATCATCCGGCGGCTGCCGCTCTTCTACACCGTCAACCTCATCATCCCCTGCCTGCTCATCTCCTGCCTCACGGTGCTGGTCTTCTACCTGCCCTCCGACTGCGGCGAGAAGATCACGCTGTGCATCTCGGTGCTGCTGTCGCTCACCGTCTTCCTGCTGCTCATCACCGAGATCATCCCGTCCACCTCGCTGGTCATCCCGCTCATCGGTGAGTACCTGCTGTTCACTATGATCTTCGTCACCCTGTCCATCGTCATCACGGTCTTCGTGCTGAACGTGCACCACCGCTCGCCGCGCACACACACCATGCCCACCTGGGTGCGCAGGGTCTTCCTGGATGTCGTGCCGCGCCTGCTGCTCATGAAGCGGCCATCTGTGGTCAAGGACAATTGCCGGCGGCTCATCGAATCCATGCACAAGATGGCCAGTGCCCCGCGATTCTGGCCGGAGCCTGAGGGGGAACCCCCTGTCACAAGCGGCTCCCACAGCCGGCATCCGCCCTCGCCGTCCTTCTGTGTGCCCCTGGACGCGCCAGCTGATCCCGGGCATGCCTGCAAGTTGCCCTCTGACCCCCTCCCCGCTCCGCAGCCCCCGGAGGCCGAGAAGGCCAGCCCCCACCCCTCGCCTGGACCCTGCCGCTCTTCCCGCAGCACCCAGGCCCCAGGGCTGGCCAAAGCCAGGTCCCTCAGCGTCCAGCACGTGTCCAGCCCTGGCGAGGCGGCGGAGGGTGTCGTGCGGTGCCGGTCTCGGAGCATCCAGTACTGCGCTCCCCGAGATGATGCTGCCTCTGAGGCAGACAGCCTGGCTGTGGGCTCCTTGGCCTCCCACAAGGCCCACTCAGCCGAGCTCCCACCTCCAGACCAGGCCTCTCCGTGCAAATGCACGTGCAGGAAGGAGCCCCCTTCCACATCCCCGAGTGCCACGCTCAAGGCCCGCAGCACCAAAGCGCTGCCCCCGCATCTGCCCCTGTCGCCAGCCCTGACCCGGGCAGTAGAGGGCGTCCAGTACATCGCGGACCACCTGAAAGCCGAAGACACAGACTTCTCGGTAAGTCCTGCCCGTGGCTGTGTTGGGCGCCGCTAGTGCTGACGCCCTCTGTTTCTGGTGAGTAATCAGGAGCTGGGCCCAAGCCTCAGGCTGCTCCGCCCTGGGGCGCACGGCATGGCCCTGCAGCAGCAGCCTCTTCCCAAGCCTGCTGCGTGGCCACAGGTCCCAGGCGGAGCAGGACAGGTGGCCCCGAGTGGCTGCAGAGGGTGGATCTCGGGGCCCCAGCCGCTTTGGGACACAGAGGCCTCGGCAGACGGCAGGGCAAGGGGCCACAGGCACCGTCCTTCCAGCACGGCACAGGGGCACACCGGGAAGTCCTGCCCAGTGATGCTCACATCCCCAGAACGCAGTGAGGTGCTGCCAAGGCCCTTTCCCAAGGGCGCACCTGTGCCTGCCCCATGGGCCTCCCTGGGGCCCATCTGTACCTGGAACCTGGACACGGGGGACTCGGAGAAGATGGGATGGGATGGGCTGGGGGCAGGAGAGAAGGATCCAGGACAGGGCACAGCCCCAAGCCCATCAGCCCTGAGAGGTCAAGCTGGGGACGGGTAGGGGAGCCATGGGCTGGGGGCAGAGCATGGGCTGCTGTTAAGACCCCCTGGGGCCCTGCGCCGGCCCAGCTGCCCTCGCCCTCACGCACCAGGTAGCGCCCACACAGGGGCTCCAGGAGCCGCGGTTTCTGCTGAGTGGCAGCCGCGTCTGTGTTGCCTGTGGCTCCACACCCTCCTACCCGTTCCACGCAGGAGAGGCTGGGCTGAGCCAGCTTGGCCTGACCCCAGCATCAGACGGCCTCCCTGTTCCCTTCTGCAGACATTTGCTGCCTGCCACGCTGGGGGAGGCTTGGGGGCCAGGGTCCACAGACAGGACAGTGGAGCTGGACGGGTGACGCACACAGGCAGCTGGGGGTCTCAGCCTCTGCTGCCCAGTCTGTGATGGTCACAGTGGCCACTCTGTGTCTGTCCTGCCTGTCCACTTGCCCTCACTGGCATCTCCCAGCTGTTGTCTTGGTGCCAGGCCTGGCATCCTCAGTGGCTGCCTCCATCTGAAGGGGCCACCTCCTCCAGGGCCCTGGGGTGCCGTCCTCCATGGTTTAGTCGGATGTGTCTGGTGCCCCCCATAGCCGAGCAAGCCCCAAAGTGAGGAGTGTGCCCCACACCCCTGAGAAGTGAGGGAGTCTCTTGCCCCATGTAGCCACCCCACTGAGTCCCAAGAAGCTGTGAAGCCACGTGCAGGTTCCAGAACGTTCTGTGGTCGTGAGAGCAGCCTGGAGAAGCATGGGGACGGTGCTTTGCTCCCAGCTCTTGAAGCTGTGCCGTCGTGGGGTCCGGTGCTTTTACACTGTTGATCAAAGCTGCCCTGAAGCTGGCAGTGGGTCTGAGCCTGGCGGTCGGTGGGGCCGGGCCCCCTCCAGCTGTCTTCTCAGGCCGACTGCTGCCGCTGCCTGACCTGGTTCTGGGCTTCTGCGGAAGCAGAGCTGACTTCACAGGAGCCGGCCTCGGGGACAGAGGGAAGGCTTCTGTCTGCGGCTGCGTTTCATCCTCAGGCCGATGGAAGGTGACGCTCAGAGCAAGGGAACTAAAGGCACGCGGGAAGGAGCGAGAGGGCGGCCGCTCCCAGCTCCCCAGAGCCAAAGCCTTGGGCCGGATTTTATTTATAAGTGACCCCATTTGCCTTTAGGCTTCCCGTAAATAAATACGGCCATTTCGGTTCAGTTTACATGATCAGGACACCCGGGGTTGCTATGGAAAATCAGAGCAGACACCCTCAAAGCAGGAGGCAGCACTATCCCCACAGCGGCCCAGGCGCTTTTGGGCGCTCCCCCTCCCATCCCTCATTAGCCACAGGCCTGGGGCCCAGAGGCAGCTCGTCAGCCAGGGGTCGGCTCAGGTCCTTCCCCGGGAATGGGGGACGAGGGAGCCGGGGAACGCAGGACGGGGTACCAGGGACAGGGCAGTGGCTGGCAGTGTGAGTGCCTTGGGCTGCCCACAGCGGCTGCCTCGAGAGTGGCTTCCCGACTCCAGGCCTGACCGGGCCACTGCCTCTGTCTTCCCTAGGCCTCTGCCCCTGGGGGTCACCCAGGGTGGGGCCTGCCCTGCATCAACCCCAAGACTGTGGGTTAGACGTGGGCCTGGAGCCGGGTGGCCCATGCCAGGACCTGCTGTCCCTCTTCAGATGTGTGACTTCAGCCAGCCCTGACCACTGTGTGTGCCTCAGTGTGGAAACAGGACAGGCCAGGAAGGCTGGCGTGAGAGGCCACAGATGGCGGTGGCCCTGCAGGCTCCATGTCCTGCCCCCGTCTGCCCTCTGGCCCCGGGTCTCCCCATTGCTGTGGAGCCATCAGCTGCAAAGCAGCCCCACCTAGGCCTCCTGTGCATGGTGAGACCCAATTATCCCGGAACCGGAGGCTCCTGGTCTCACCTGCTCAGCCAGGCTGTGCCCCCACTGGGCCGCATTTCCTGTCTGCAAAATGGGGAGGGGACTGGGCCTCCGTGGTGCCCCTCCCAGCACTGGTGAGCTGAGAGCAGACTCCTCACAGGGTGTCTGAGCCCCCTTCCCCCGTGTGCCCCCCCAGCCAGGCCACCTGCTGAGAGATGGGGGCATGCAGGGCACGGTAGAGAGCCGTCTCTGGGCAGGGGTCTGCCCAGCCAGAGTTCCCAGGGTTCCTAGGTCCTCCTGCCCCACCCTGAGCTGTAGTGATGCTGCCCTGCAGAGCGCTGGCTGGCTCTCCACACACCCTGATTCCCCCCGTGGTGCAGGAATGTGTGGGGTGCACAGGCAGCCTTGGCTGCCTCGGGTGGAAGGTGGGAGGCGGAAAAGCTGCCGCCGGTGATGCCAGGGTCCTGAGAGCTGCCCCGTGGTGGCCGGGCCTGCCGCAGTGACGGGTCTGTGTTTGCAGGTGAAGGAGGACTGGAAGTACGTGGCTATGGTCATCGACCGCATCTTCCTTTGGATGTTCATCATTGTCTGCCTGCTGGGGACTGTGGGCCTCTTCCTGCCACCCTGGCTGGCTGGCATGATCTAGGGCAGGCGGGAGCCTGTGTGGCCTGGGCCTGTGGCGCATGGGGTCAGCGGCCATGCGGCCAGCCCGGGGCCGTGCTGGCTCCTCCTGGGACTCTGCGGGGCCATACGTTCGCCAGATTGTCCCTCCTGTGGTGTCTGCTGTAAGACGGCCTTGGACAGAGACACAGCCTCTGGGGAGACCGAGTGTGGAGCTGCTTCCGGTTCGGCTGTGGCCTAGGAGGCAGCAGCTTGAGTGGGGGGTCAGCACCTTCTCCCTGCAGGACTTGGCCAAGTCCATTCGAGAGTCTCCTGAGCTCCCCTGCCGATGGAACTTACTACCCCTGGTCTTCAGCAGACCCAGCAATGGTACTGACTGCCCCAAGGGACCCTCTTCAGCCCTGTCTTCTGGAGGCCTGACCGCCTCTCCCGCCCACCGTGTCCTGTGCCTATGTGGCCTCAGCTTCTCCCCCAGGGTCCTTGGGCCTCTCTGGTCCCATAAGGGTGAGCCAGCGGCGCTCCAATCTCCTTTGCTAGGAGTGGGTCCAGGCAGGGATTGTGTTCTATTGTGTTTTGGGTAAGTTAGTGAGGACCCAAGTCTTGTGCCCAAGAAGCCTTGGAGAACAGAGTTTTGTGGAGCTGGTCCCGCTGGGGCAGAATTGGGTGGCAGGGCCCCGAGGAGACAGGAACGCCCAACCCCAGAGAGTCCCGAGATCAGGGCTCTGCCTTCCAGTGTGGGGCTGGGCTAGGTGGAAGGTGTCCTGGGCTCCACGGGGACCTTGTGGCTCCCAGCCCTGTGAGAACTTGTGTGCTCTGATTTCCCTGGGCTGAAAGGGTCCCCAGTGGAGTCCAGACCCAGGCTCTGGTTCCCTGGGGACCCTGAGGGTTTCTGCCTGGGTTCACAGCCCGGGAGATCTGCCCTGGGCTCCAGGTTAGGGAAAGACTTCCTGTCACAGTGGCTATGGGGAGTTGGTGGGGGCATCCCTGAGGACCTCCACCCGGAGGTGCCGGGACCTATGGAGCAGGAAGCCCCTGAGAAACCTGTGGGGCGTCCAGACAGGCCTGTGCCCTCTGTCCTGGCAGGGCAGGCAGAGCTAAGGCCATGCCCAGAGGTGGGGGAGGCCTGAGGTGCTTCTGGCCATGACCCTGGAGCCCGGCAGTGCACCCCCTAAAGATGGCACACCCGGCAGCCCCCTGTGTCCCCAGGTGCCCTGGGAAAATGCACTTCCCCTGAGGGTGGGCACAGGTTGCCCTACCCCACTGTGATCCCAAGGACCCAGAGGGGTGGGGCCAGGACAGCATGTCCCTGAGAGTGGCATTGTTCGGGAGGAGGGCAGTCAGAGGAAGCCTCCCGCTGAGTGGTCCACATTCCGCCACCCCAGACCCCATCCAGCCCTGGGTGGGGCTGCAGTCGGGGCCTGCTGAGTCTCCTCCCTCTGTCCCCGAGCCGAGCTCTCTTGGGGCAGGGCCTTGTCAGGAGGTGCCTAAGAACAGAATAAATAATTCAGTGAGGCTTGGAGCTCGGCACGCTGAGTGCCCAGGAAATGCTGCCACGTCCCCGTGGGCAGTGACATGGGTGGGGAGGAGACTTGGGCCCATACTGCCCACGTCTGCCTCTGCAATGCAGCTCTTCACCCCCATCCCTGGGCACCTGTGACCAGGCTCCTGAGTCCAGGGCTCTTGTGCCGGGAGTGGGACACAGAGATCTTCATGCTGAGTCCGGGGCATCCCCAGCCCCCGGCCCCTCCTGGGTCCCCTGTGCATTCAGGCCCCCATCTGCCAAGCTCTGACCTGCCCCCACTCCGCCATCAGGCCCTGCTGCTCCTCGGCCAGAGCTCCCAGGGTGCAGGGAGACCCCAGGCGAGGGAGGTCATCCAGGGGCCTTGGAAGCTGGCAGGAGACACACGTCTCCGAGGAGGGAGGGGGACACAGATTCAGACGTAAGAGGCCCAATCTGCATTGCGTAAGGGCATCCAGCTGCCAGATGTGTGGGCAGCTGCGGGGAGCGGCCCTGGGGTGCTGAGCCCAGCTGCGGATGTTCTTTTCTGGGTCAGGGTGACTCCGGAGTGGCTGTGACGCTCCTGCTGGGGGCCCTCCTGCTGGGGGGCTGCATTTGCCTGGGGGAAGACCCCTTTCCCTTTATTCTTTTTTTCTGAGGCTCAAAAAAAAAAAGAGAAAAAAGAAATCCAAATAAATCACCATGTTCCCACCACGGCAAATCAACCTCGACAACGATGTTGGTGTATTTGCTTCCAGTGGTGTTTTTTTTAACTTAAGGTAAAATTTACATATGGCGAGATGCATGCTCTTCCGCGGAGACCCCACCCTTCCTTTCGGCGTCCCCTCCCTATCTGTGGCTCTGACTTAACCACGGCGGATGGGCCTCTCGGGCTCCTGACCTTCAAGGAGTCGGAACCCTGCTTCTGAGTGTTTGTCGTCTGGCTTCTTCATCGTATGACTTAGAGCTCCATCCATGGTGTCCTGTGTGTCGTAGCCCATTGCTCTTTGTTCCCTTGTTCTTCTGTCTGAATAAACTGAGACAGTGTGTCCACCACCTGTTAGTGGACTTTGTTCCCAGCTGTTGGATTAGGAGCGGAGGTGCCCGTGTGTGCACAGGTGCAGATCTGTGTGTGGGCGGATGGTCTCTCGCTCTGTCTGTGATGTATGTGTCTTTATTTTCTGCACAGGTTAATGTTTTGACATCTTTCAGACCCAAGACTGCTCCTCCTAGGGCCAGTGAGCTCCTGGCGGTGGAAAGCTTGCCTGGTGCCCACCTTTACCAGGGCTGTGTCCCCCGACCCCCCATCAGAGTCTCCCACTAAGCCATCATTTCCCTGCCCTACGCAAGCCAGGACCAGGCAGTGGAGAGCAGTGCTGAGCTCAAAGCCTGCTGGGCTGTTCGCACTGCCTGCCCTGTCTGTCCCTGGGGAAGCCCCAGCAAAGGCCCCGGGCCACGGCTCCCCAGCCCCTCCTGCCTCCTGACCCGCCTGGAGCTTCCCGGGTGGGCCTGCCTGGCGTGACGTGGCCCCTCCTCTTGGGAGGTGTGATAGTCTCTCAACAGCATCGGCCTCAAGTTGTCACTCCATCTCCCTTATAAGTTAAGGCCGGGCCCAGGACACTCAAGGGCATGCAGCTATTGCAGGGCTGCTGGGTTAGCAGCTACCTTTGGGGCAGAGGCGGCTCCAGGCTTCTAACGTGACTGTGCCCTTTCACCTTTGCACCAGAGATGCTGGGTCAGGCAGCACACATAGCACCTGGGGACGCCGGCCCTACCACCCACCGCGTGGCCCGCAGAGCCCAGACGCTGGCCCTGGACACTGGCAGGAAGTGCCTGGAAGACGCTCACAGTGTGTGCACAGACCCAGACGAATAAAATGCAGCTTCAGATGTGTGCTGTGCTCTGCGTTTGTATTCAGTCTCTTGCACTCAATCTGTGGGGAACGCTGGATGCAGCCCCCATAATGGATTTCCCGACCCAAGGTTGGAAGCTTAGGACGACACACCTGACGGTGGCATTGTCGGGGGTTTGCAGTGGGCTTGAGGCGATAATGCCAACACTTTCCACGTGACTGTGCCGTTTACACGCCCACCGTCTGCAGACCGGCGCTCCCGCCGTGCTAATCCTGGCTGACATTTCTCGGCATTTGCCTGCCTCTCGGGGTAACGTATACAGCGTGTGTATGAATCCTCCGAGGCATGACAAGGCATTTTCTTTCATAGACAGAATATGCGTGTACAGCCAGCACCAGGAATCCCTGCCCAGCCGGCCAGCCACGACCTGCCCAGGTCACCCACCACCTCTGCCTGGCGCTGCCCGGCCCTGCATTCTGTGCGTGGCGTACGCGTCCGTCGGCTCCCGAGCCCGGGTTGTCGCGTGCTGTGCGGCTGATGCACTGCGGGCTCCCCAACCTGGTTTACCTGTCGCCAGCTTGGGGCAGCTGGGAACAGACTTTGGCACACACCTGTGCGTTTCCCTGGGAGGCTGACCCGGGAGGCCCTGCTCAGCTATGGGAAGGAAGGGTGCGAGGTCAGCTCAGTGAGCTGCTGGCAAAGGCTTTGCCAATGCGGCTGCATGGACCTCTGCTCAGGTTTCCAGTTCTCCCACTGTACCAAGGGCTCTTAATTTTTGCCAGTCTGCTGGGAATGCAGTTCTCTCTCACTGTGTTTTAAATTGCATTTCTCTAACTACCAGGTAGACTTGGGGCATCGAATCGGGAGTTTATCAGCCGTTCGAGTTTCTTCTGTGGACTGTCTGTTGTCTTCCGTCAGGGGTTTGAATCTCCATTTTTTATTTCTGATGTAATTCCGCTGTAGTTGGGAAGTTTCCCACTTAATTTCAGTGCCTGCAAATCTGTCACACTTGTTACCAGGGCCGGCTTCTGGTCTGTTCTCATCAGTGCTCCACGTGGCCTTGAGAAGATGCATCTTCTGCTCGGTTTCAGGGAACTTTCTAGAAATGCCAGCCAGGTCCTCTCTGCTGAGGGTGTCCTTCAGGTCTACACCCAGGCCAGTGTTCTGTCCATGTGGGGTAGGAGGCTTGAGAGGGAAGCTGAGGTTGCCAAGGAGCATCGTGGCTCCTTGCAGGCCTGCTGGCATTTGCTTCGCGTATTTGGAAGCTCTGTTACATGGCGCTCGGGGCTGCTGTGTTCTCGCAGCGGGTGCCCCTCGCTACGTAAGGGCCCCCTCTATCCCTGGCATGTTCCTTCCACGCTCTCAAGTTGACTTTTCTCATGATAAGGTAGATGCTCCAGCTGTCTTTTGAGAGACGTTTCAAAGGATGTTTTCTAGTCTCTCCTTTTAACCTTACTGCACCGTTTCATTTCTTGCAGACAACACTTAACTACC
The DNA here is from genome assembly GCA_963573385.1 of Cacajao melanocephalus. Taxonomy (NCBI): domain Eukaryota; kingdom Metazoa; phylum Chordata; class Mammalia; order Primates; family Pitheciidae; genus Cacajao; species Cacajao melanocephalus. Next base: position 9,616 of record CAUYLG010062858.1, on the reverse strand, counting down.
ATCTTCGTCACCCAGAAAGCTCCTCATGTTCCCTGTGTAGCCAAAACTGTCTGCGCTCCAGGAAGCCGCTGGCGTGATTCCAAGTGCTGTAGAATCATTTCCGTTATGTTCTAGAACTTCATGAAGGTGGAACATGCCCCTTTGTGGATGGCCTCTGTCATGCAGCGTGGCTTTTGGGGTAGTTGACAAAGAGTCAAACTCTGTAAAATATTTTTAGAGATTAATTTTGAGCCAAATATGAGTGGCCGTGACCCATGACGCAGGCTCAGGAAGTCCTGAGAGCAGGTGCCCAAGGTGGTCGGGGTGCAGCTTGGTTTTCTATATTTTAGGGAGGCATGAGACATCAATAAAATACATTTAAGAAATACATTGGTTTGGTTCAGAGAGGCGGGACAACTCAGAGTGGGGGCATCCAGGCTACAGGTGAATTTAGACATTTTCTGGTGCACAGACCTAAATGACAATGGTTGAGTTTATCTGGAGACCTGGGGTCCATAGAAGGGAATGTTCAGGTTAAGGTAAAGGATCGTGGAGACCAAGTTTCAGTGTGCAGAGGAAGCTCTCGGATAGCAGGCTTCAGGGAGGGCAGCTTGTAAGATAATTTTTATTGCACATAAAAGGGTGGCTGGCTCTTGGCTGATTATCTCCTGGATCTGGGAAGGAAGGAAACGGGGAAAGGGAGTCGCTATAGGATGTGGATTCTTCCCACAAGAGACTCTGCGGGCAATTTTGAGGTATGTCAGGGAAATATATTTTGGAGTAAAACATTTTGATTTTTGTCCTTGTCTCATAATGTTATGCCAGAGTCAGGCTGGAAAGTAAGTCACGATATACAGGGTCAAATGAAACCCATCTGGTGAGAGTTTATGGTTTGTGGGGCATGACTCCCTAGACCCCTTAGATGGGAATCTGAGCAAGATCAAAAATGTCAGAGCTTGGTTGTTGGGGTATTCGTCCATGCTGCTGAACGTATGGAATCTACTCAACTTTATGGATACGCTGCCGTGCGTTGAGTAATCGAGGGACACGTGGGTTGCTTCCAGTTTGGACCTCCTCTGAGTAAAGTGACTGTCAGCCGTCATGCACAGGCTTCCTGCGGACACCGGTTTTCATTTCTTTGGGGCAAATACCTAGTAGAATTGCTGGGGCATAGGAGAGTTGTACTGTTCTTCTTCTTGTTTTTGAGACAGAGTCTTGCTCTGTTGCCAGGCTGGAGTGCAATGGCATGATCTCGGCTCACTGCAACCTCCGCCTTCTGGGTTCAAGCGATTCTTCTGCCTCAGCCTTGAGAGTAGCTGGGATGACAGGTACGCACCACGAGGCCTGGCTAATTTTTGTATTTTAGTAGAGAGAGACAAGGTTTCACCATGTTGGCCAGGATGGTCTTGATCTCTTGACCGCTGGTGATCCACCTGCTTCAGCCTCCCACAGTGCTGGGATTCCAGGCGTGAGCCGCCGTGCCTGGCCTGTATTCTTCTCTTTGTAAGGAGCCACTATGTCGTTTCCCAGGGTGGCTGCAGCATCCACATGCCCCGACGTCCGCACCGACACCCAGTGTCTCCGCAGTTGCAGGGAGTTTGAATTCCCCCTGTGCTTCCCTGATGGCTGTGATGTTCATACCATGTCAGGTGCTTAACAGCCACTCGTACGTCTTCTTTTCGTGAAGGATCTGTTGATGTATTTTGCCCATTGTTGTATCAGAGTGTCTGCTTTTAGTGAGTTGTAGTTTTGTGTCCATTCTGGATGGTGGACCTCCATCCAAGGACTTGTAGTCAGAGCGGGTCCTCTCTGCCTCTGACATCCTCATTTTCTTCATGGAGTCTTTTGAAGAAAAGCTTTTTATTTTGACAGTGTCATTCTTTCCTTTTTTTTTTTTTTTTTTTGAGACGGAGTCTTGCTCTGTTGCCCAGGCTGGAGTGCACTGGTGCCATATAGCTCACTGCAACCCCCCGCCTCCTGGGTTCAAGTGATTCTCTTGCCTCAGCCACCCGAGTAGCTGGGATTAGAGGTGTGTGCCACCACACCTGGCTAATTTTTGTATTTTTTAGTAGAGATGGGGTTTCTCCATGTTGGCCAGTCTGGTCTCGAACTCCTGACCTCAGACGATCCACCTGCCTCGGCCTCCCGAAGTGCTGGGATGACAGGCGTGAGCCTCCAGGCCCAGGCCCTTCTGTTTTTTAATGGTTATTGCTTTATGTGTCCTGCTGAAGAAGCTTTTGCCTACTCTGAGGCTGCAAATGTGATCTTCCGTTTTTTCCTTTTGTAAAGTGCAGTTCTGGCTTTGGTGTTTAGGTGGATGCTTTGAATTAACGGTTGTGTCTGGCATGAGATGAGGGTGGAGGCTCACTATTTTGGTGCCATTCCCGTGGAGGTGCCTGGAGAGAGTGTCGCGAGTGTGCAGCCCGGCTCTGTGGCCGTCACTGGCCCAGGACTGCCCTATCACAGCTGGAAGCGGAAAGCTGCGTGTCTTTAAATGCCATTTGGAGAATTCATCCTCCATCAGCGAAAGGTGCTGCAGTCTCTGCTACAGCAGGATGTGTCTGGGCCATCTCTTGTTTTTTGTTGTCTTTTGAAGAAAAGCTTTTTTTTTTTTTTGAGACAGAGTCTCTCTCTGTTGCCCAGGCAGGAATGCACCTGTAGCCCTAATCTTCTTTTCTTTTAACACGGTGGAAACATGTTCCATCCCTTCTGTGGGAGAAAACTGGTATAGTCAGCTGCTCTGGAAGCTCGACGTTCCCTGATGACTGCTCCTAACTCAAAACAAGCATTTATGTTTTCCAGGAGCTTAGTATGTTGATCTGAAAAATGCCTCCCACCTCCAAAGAAGAAACATGCCCCAGCTTGCCTTCAGGAATTCTGCCCTCCCACACACCAGCCACGCTGGAATGATCTAGAATTTCAGCTCAGATTGCCACAGACATGACTTGTCTGGGGTGAAGGGCTTGATTATTTGGTCCATAGTAAACTTTGCTAAGTTTTACACTTACGGTGGGATTTTCCCAGGTACTGGTACAATTTCTGATGATTTTCCTTTTTTTGCAGAATACTTCCTCCAGTGGTATTTTCAGAGGAGATCTTGTGTATTACTCCTTCTGACACTCTCTGGGATTCAGAACATGTTTTTGCCTTATTCCTTTAAGTGATGAGTCTCCTAGATGTGAGGCGTGAGCATGTTCCCTTCAACACCGTGAGGTCATCATCCCAGCGTCTCCTCTGCTGGCCCCTGGTTCCTCTGTAGTTTGGGCTGCAGCTTTGCCCCAGAAAGATTTCTATTTACTTATTTTACTGCATGTCATCCTTGCTCAGGGCCATGCTATCTTCTCTGTATCTATTTTAGTATATGTACTGAAGATTTTTTAAATAGTTTTTTTCACCGTCATTATTACGTATTGCATTGAGGAACCTCAGGCAAGGGTACGTTGAAAAATTTATTCCATTTGATGTTCTGGGCCCTTTTAATGTGAGATCTTAAATCTTTCTCGAATGCACAAATCTTCAGAAACCCAGTTATCTCAACCTTTCCCCTCCTCTTACTGTTTCTTTCCTGGAAGCGCCCCATCGTGTGGGTGCTAACACTTATAGTCTGTTTCCTTTTCCTCTTTCCCCGAAGCCTCCCTGGAGACGTCTCAAACCTGATCTTGCAGCTCCGCTTTTTAAATTTCTCTTTTTATGTTCTATACACACATATTCCAGTTGGTTCTCCTTTATATCTGCAATTCTGGCTTCATGTTACTGATATCCCTCCTTGCCTCTTTAAAGAGATTAAGATTTTAAAAAATCAATAGACCAAAGAGAACAAACATGAATTCTCCTCTGCCTGGTGCGGATTCTCCGGTTTGTCTCTCCCAAGGCTTTTGATCTCAGATACCTCACTTTCCCTTGTGAACCTCACTTTCCCTTGTGAATACCTCCCCTCAACGTGGATGACAGCACGGTGCGTGCATGAATGTGTGAGTACGTGTGTGTACGGGTGTGTTTGCAAATGCATGCCTCGTGTGTGTGTGTGTGTACAGATCTGGGGAGGAGACAGTCTCTTGTCATGTAATGGTTTCCTGTGGGCTACCGTCACACATGCGTGCATCCAGACACACACATGCACACACACACATGTGCAATCACAGAGTGGCCTGAGTCATTCCTAGGCTTCCGCAGTTTCTGCGTCCAGATCCTGGGCTTGCCAGGCTCCCTCCCCAGTCCTGGCGTCTCGCCGGGCAGGAGCCTCTGTTAGTGGCCATCTCGTTTTCAGGAGCCTTTGTGGGGACTCTTCCGGAAATGTAGATGTTTGAACACCCATTTCACTTGGGCCTGCAGCTCTGTTGGTGTAAAATGGGTCACAGGCCTCTGGTTTTCAGCCTCTTCTTCGTCCATGGTTTTGTCCTCTCTGCTCCAGTGCTGTGGTGGCCCTCGGTTCCCTGGCCAGGCGCTGGGGATTTTCTGACCTTCACTGTGCCCTGGCGGGCATGGTGGCTGCCTTCCTCCCCGTGTCTGGCCCACGGCTGGCCCCACCCTCCCTTTCCCCTCCTGCCTCAGGGAGGAGCCAGAAAAGGCTGTACTCTTGCAGCTCCGCTTGGCCGTGGGACCGACGTCTGGCCACAGGGATGCAGCTGACAGTGACAACGACACTTCTGGGACATGCCCTTCCGGGTTCTGGGCCAGCCCTTCTCCTCCCTCCTCTCCTTCCTGTGACAGTGGAAAACCAGGGCGGTGTCCTGTGTGGAGGTCGCAGAGCCACGGAGGGAAAGGGGCCTCCCCATGGCTCTGAGAGGGTCACTTCCACACCGTGAGAGCCCATGACATCTTATCCCGTTGTTATCATTACTCGAAGCCACATCAAGCCCTACACAATCAATACATTTAATCACTTTATGGGAGGTGGCAACGTGTTCAGCTTAAACGTCTGTTTCTTGGACAAGGAGAGTTGCGGTCTTTGTCACTAGGTACAAGCAGAAGTCTCCAAGTGGGACCCCTGCCCCTTCTCCCCAGGGAGGTGTGACTCTCAGAGCAGCAGCAGCCATCTTGTGACAAAGGGCTGGGATCTGCCATCTTGTGATGAAGAGCTGGGATCCGCCATCTTGTGATGCAGGGCACCTACATCCCAAGGATGGCCACACAGCCTGGGATTCCCACCGTGTCCTTTCCTGCCCTCAGGACTTTACATGTGATGGCAAAACCTGATTTAGGGAAGCCTATGACAATGCAGCTAAACATGGTACTAATGAGTGCATGCTGCTGCAGGGTTTATTTTCTATTTAAAATTTTTTGAGTTGGAATCTTTCTTAAAAACTGTGTTTAAGATGGGTACGGTGGCTCACACCTGTAATATGGGTGCTGGGTACGGTGGCTCTTTCCTGTAATCCCAGCACTTTGGGAGTCCAAGGAGGGTGGATCGCTTGAGCTCAGGAGTTCAAGATCAGCCTAGGCAATGTGGCAAAACCCTGTCTCTATTTTAAAAAATTAGCTGGGCATGGTGGCACGCACCTGTGCTTCCAGCTACTCAGAAAGCTTAGGTGGGAGGATCACTTGAGCCCAGGGTGGCGCAGAGGTTGCAGTGAGCCGAGATCACGCCACTGCACTCCAGCCTGGGTGAGAGAGCAAGACCTTGTCTCAAAAAACAACAAAGCAAAACAACGCACTGTATTTACGGCTATCAGTTTCCCTCTAGGTACCACTTTAGCTGCAACACAGAGGTTCTGACACGTTGCTGCATCCATCATTTGGTTCCAAGTTCTTCACACATTTCCTTTTGACTTTCCTCTTTAACCCATGAGTTACTGTGGAGTCATGGGTGTGTCTTTTAGCTTCTAAATGCATTTAGCTTGCTATTGTTGGTTGGTTTTCTAACTTTGTCATAGTTGGTGAGTGAGTTCTGAACAGCACAATCCTTTGGAATCTGAGGTTTCTTTGTGGCTGAGTTCAGGGTTAGCCTGTGGATATTCCATATGTGTGAGGAGAATTTTTCTCCATTGGGCATGGAGTTCCGTACTTAGCATCAGATCACGATGATGGGCTGTATTATGAAATCGCCTCTGTGCTCTGGCTTGAGTTCAAATGCTCCATACCCTTCCCCAAGAAATGTACTGAATCTGCAGGACACTGGCTTCCCCCACCGTCTGCCCTGGTGTGTGCCCACGTATGGGTCCACGTGTCCCAGCTCTGCCGTCCCCACCGCACTGGTCCTTGGTAGATGAATGGACTGGCAGCCATCCATCACCCCCAGGTGCAGACGGCAACGGGGCAGGCTCCTCTACAGTTGGGGTTGGGTTTCGTCCGCTCCCGTTTCTGACACTGGCTGGGCCACAGCCATCCTCTGAGAGTGGACATGCCTCACCTGGTGGCCCTGTGGGCACAGCACCCCCTGCCCCCACTGTGCATTCCCCCCAGGCCTGCACGCACCCGCCTTCCTGGGGGCTGTGCCCAGCCCTCCCTCTGAGCTCATCACTGAGCCATTCTTCCCAGCTCCCCACTTTGCAGGTGGCACTTTGCAGGGGGCTGTGAAGGGCTGGAGCTTCTAGGGTTGCTCTTGGGGACTCAGGCAGAGCCACTTGGCATTGCCTGCAGACCTGGGAAGAGCAAGTTGGATATGCACAGCCCCTTAGAGTCTGCTTGCCCACACCACCCTGTGACCCCAGCTGCCCGGTGACTCCATGACCTCCTCACAACCCCCATGACCCCAGTGGCCTGGGCCTGGCATCAGATCAGCCTTGCTTCACACTGCCTTCATGGCTGGCCCCCGCTGAACATCCTGGGTGGCATGGGCATGGGGGTGACCCGGGGCAGCACCTAAGGCCATGAGCTCTGGGCCAAACCAAGCACCTCCCTCCGATTTCCTCCTGGAGCCCCTACATGTATAGGGCTGAAACTGGGCTGCCTCTGGAGGGGAAAGCTTTGGCTGTGCAGGAGCAGGGCAGGCATTGCCAGGAACCCAGCACTCTCCAGGAACATGAGTCTCAGCCCAGTTCCCGGGGCTCCTAAAAAGCCTAGAGTGATGTGGTGGAGTCTGGGCTGTTGGGAGACACACAAGTTGGCTGAGTCTCGGGACGGCTGCCTTCCTGTAAACAGAGGAGCCAGGCTGGCGCAGTGTACCTGTAAACGGAGGAGCCGGGCCGGCACGGTGCATCTGGGGGCTGCCCTTGCCTGTCTTCGCCTTTGATTTGTACTCAGCTCCACTGCACAGGCTGGGGTGGGTGTGGCTTCAGGAACCAGTCCCCAAGCTGCCTAGGCACCAGCTGGCCCCTGCCTTTGCTGCGCCATTTTAATTGGCCTCTAGCATAAAGTCAGTTTCCTGAAGACACCTGGACTCCCCTTTTGAGGCTGAGCATTGTCTTCAGCATCAGCAGGGTGGTAGGGTTCAGGCAGCTGAGGGGCTGGTGGGGATTAGAGTGGCCCTGGTCCTGCCTGTCAGGCTGCCTCCTCCTGGCTGCCAGTGTGGTCTCCATGAGCCACCCTGTCCCTTCATCAAATTGGAGAGCCCCAAGAGAGGGGGTCCTTTGGAAGGTTCTGGATGCCCTGTGGGCTCTGGGCTTGATTCCAGCCCACTCCCACCTCATCACAAAGGCTGCTGACTCCACTGCTCAAAGAGCCTTCTCAGCTCAGCAGGGGACATTTAATTCCCAGCCCTGGAGAAACCAAGTGAACCCAACCAAGCTGTGTCACTGGTCACACAACTGAAGCCAACTTAGCTCCTAGACAGACACCAAGTGACCTAGGTGTCCTCCCTGCAGGACACAGGGGCTGGTTTGGGCTGTTGCTCTCAACAACTGTGTCCGATACCTGCACCGGAGGCTAGAACTCAGCCCCAGATGCTGCTTTACCTGCACCTACTTTGGCCACATGCTCTCCTTGTCCCTCGGGGCAAAAGCTGTCTTGACGCCCCCTGACTTCTTTGACCTCTGACTTGTCCACAAACTTTGGGAATTTCCAGAGGTTTGTTTGTATTCTCATGCTGTGTTGGGGGCTAGCATTTGGGGGCTGTGGTTCCTGTGGCTGCAGGCACTCTCTCCCCTGCTGCTGACCCTGCCTGTCATTCTCTACTTGGTCTCCAGGTCTGGTCGGGTCCTGGAGCAGGTGAGTCATGGATGAAGCATTTGCTCTAAGGCTGTTTTGCGCTCACCTCTTTGGGGTATGCTTTGCTCCACTTGTGACCTTGGTGGGTTGTTCCTTCTGTCAATATCAAGGGCCTCTCCTTGTTCCTTTTTAATACCTTTCATTCTGTCCTCAATGATGTGCGTTCCCTCTTCATTTCTGGCACCTTTCTTGCTTAGCTGTCTAGGTGGGAAGTGGACTAGGTCCTGAATATTTGTTTGGAAAGGAAGTTCCTATATCACCTCCATGGGCTACAAGGCCCAGGAGCCCAGGTGTGTGTTCTGAGCTTGCCCCCATGCTGTTGGGGACACAGTGGGCACAGGTAGGAAGTCCAGGCTCACAGAGCGCTTGTGATGGTTGGGAGAGACCTGGGCAGAGGTGCCGAGGAGCACGCAGGTCAGAAGCTTGCTGAGGGACGACCTTGCCCTGAGACCCTAAGGACCAGGGGCTGTGGTGCCAAGTCTCAAAGTAATGTCCCTGCATGAGGAACTCAGCACAGGGCTGGGCAGGTGAGGGGTGGCCACTCACACACAGGATCTGAACTCCTTCTTGGGCTGGGGACAGAGGGAATGATGAAGCAGACAGGGCCCTGCCTGTGCCCAGATGCGAAGGCGTTGGGGCCGGGCGGGAGTGCTGTTCTGAGGGAGGAGCCAGTGGGCAGGTGACCAGAGGGCCAGCAGTTGAACTGCTGTCTGCGTGAGGCACAGAGTGAGGAGGGCCCGCTGGGCCCCGGCCAGGCTTTGATGAGGCCCAGAGGAAGGGGCAGGGCATGCCGGTGGGCCTGTGTGAGATAGCTGCTGAGATGGCTGTGCTGCACTGCTGCCCTCCTGACTTCCGTTCGCCATCAGCCCGGCCCCTCCCCTTCCCCACTGGGGCTGGGGCTACAGAGCCTCAAGGTGGGGTGCACAGAGCCAAGGTGGGGGACACCTTCCCAGGAAATGACTCCCGCCTCACTTGGATGGGCGAGCACTCGGTGGTTTATCTCAACTTGGAAATGCTACAAAGCCATGGGTGTGGGGGGCTGAGGCCGCTCCTTTCCTCTCCTTCCACCTGCAGGCTCTCCCTGAGTTTTCTCCCGGCTTCTCCAGGAGGTGGTTGCTCTTGGTGTCCAGACAAACCCAGAGAAGAAGGCACAGTGTTCCGTGGGGCAGTGCAGAGAATGTCCTGGCAGGAGAGAAGGGCGGACAGATCTGAGAGGCTGAAGACAGCTAGGCACCCGCTCAGGGCCAGCGTCCGGCACTGTGGCCACCCCGAGAGCCCACGTCCTGGGTCTCCACACACTGTGTCCAGCAGGGCCATGGGCAGGATTGTGGGCAGAGTGGTGGGCAGGCAGAGCCATGGGCAGGGCCTGGGTGGGCAGGACTGTGGGGAGGGCCGTGGGTGGGCAGGACTGTGGGCAGGGCCGTGGGTGGGCAGGACTGTGGGGAGGGCCGTGGGTGGGCAGGACTGTGGGCAGGGCCGTGGGTGGGCAGGACTGTGGGGAGGGCCGTGGGTGGGCAGGACTGTGGGCAGGGCTGTGGGTGGGCAGGACTGT